>AXCO02009558.1:0-12271 GCA_000473525.2 Anopheles melas
AGGTACGCTTCTTTGGTTAGTGGTGTTAAGAATAAACACTCCCTTTCCTGAACGGCAGGGCCAGCAGCAGTGTCTCTCGTGTGTGTTGGCGCGCTCGATTCCTCGATGCGTACTGCTTGTTGGTGATGATGGCTGCATCATCGTCTTGCACAGAAAAGATCAAATGCATATGGCAACGGAAGGGAAGAACGCTTTACTTCCAACACGCGCACTACACCAACAGGCGATGATTTCTTCAACTGCAAAAACAAAATGGAAAAAAAAACTGGAGCAGAAATGGACCGTTCTTAAAAGCGCAAATGTGTTTGTCAACTACCACGGGGAGTGAGACCCGCAGGGGAGTTTAAAATACCCACAAACACACCCAACCATACACCTCTCGAAACGCTACACACACTAAATAGGCGTAACAGTTTACCTTTTCCCTTAACATCACTCACTCACTCGCGCGGCACCATTGCTGCAATCATGTTTTGTACTGCGTTTCCCCACAAATGAAAAGCTGAAAACATCCCCTGTGCTTTGGGTCTGACAGTGTGCATAATTTTTATAGTGCACTTCAACCCTTCCAGTGTTGAATAGAAGAACAAAAAAAAAAAGATGGATGAGTCGAAAGTCATTTAGACACCACTCTCGAGAGCCAGTAAAAGGGAAGGAGAGCTTTTGTGTGCGCGTTCAATGGAGAACGATGTTACCATCACCCACCGGGGCGTTGAGGGATGGGCCTGGGCAAATAAGATAAAAAGAAAGCTTTCGCTTATAAACGCTCCTCGGGATTTCACACTATCCTGTCTCGTTTTGCTTCATCTTTCCCGTACTGCTCTTTATTAGTGTCGCTGGTCACGTCAAAAAGAAGCGAAGAGCGAAACACCTCAATGCTTTAGGGCTCTACGCTCCTAATGCAGGGCATGATGTTAGAAGATCTTACCGTAGGAAGTGTTGGCTCGGGCAACATTTGAATAGTGAGAACAAACTGCTAACTCTACGCTCCTAATGCAGGGCATGATGTTAGAAGATCTTACCGTAGGAAGTGTTGGCTCGGGCAACATTTGAATAGTGCTTAATATTTGCTTATCGTGGCTCGAGTTGGCTGAAAAACTAGCCGGCAAAGTGTAGTGGAGGTCTGCGAAGAATCAGACACAGACATAGAGACAGAGTCGTAAGGGCAGAGTCTGCGGCGGCAGCTATTCACCAGCGTGTTGCCCTGTGTATTTTATATATTTTTTCTTTTCCACCTTATCGCCCGTTACATCCACAGACATAGAGACAGAGTCGTAAGGGCAGAGTCTGCGGCGGCAGCTATTCACCAGCGTGTTGCCCCTTGAGACAGTAGAATAAAAGCATCCTAATGCATTCGACTTCATGAAAAAAGGGTGTGAAAATTTGCGCCACCGATGTGTTGTGAAGCTTGCACTGTGGGCACAGAAATGAGACTAAAGTCACTCTTTTGAATAGCATGGGAATAAGACTAGGGAAAACGCACACGTATGGAGCGAGACAAAACCGTCGCCTGCACTCGAAACAAGTTAGGTTTGCCAGTAAGTTTTATACGGTCTTTAGCTAAGAAAGCGATTAAGGAAGTAAGTTCAAACGTTCGTACAATAAATCTATTATTATTAGAATTCTTTAAGACCTGTACAAATGCCCTATCTATACAGGGTTTTCCAGCAGTTCTCATAGCTGTGGGACACTTTATTAACTCTTTCCTTTGTGAAATGAACTTAATGTAATGGGAATTGGACTCTATAGCACCCTTGTTGGACAAATCTAATAGGCAATTTCCAACGAGCCTGTCCAAAAACGGTGCGATCGATTCCAATTTCCAACAAATGAAGTTCACTTCCTATAGGAAAGAGTCAAGGAAGTGTCTCACAACTATGAGAATCCCTGGGAAACCCTGTAATGCCAAACTTGAACCGAACCCCGTTTATCTGTGTCTATTAGCTGAGCAATTTAGACCAATGATTTCTAACTAATTCTTAAACGGTCGATTGTACTCTGTATCGATTTTGACACATTTTAAAATTTATATAAATTACAAAAAAAATGTTCAAAAACACATTAAAACTTACTGGTACACCCAACCTCAGCATGTCGTGAAAGATCATGTGAATGAGGGGATATCAAAGCAACGGTCCGGCGGTAAAAGCTTCCTCCGTCACACATACATACACTCACACACGCTTGAGCAATAGCAAATAAGAAGCGAACTTTTGAATAGTTTAAGCAACCAGCGCAACCAGGCATCATCATTTTTTCCGAGAGAGAGAGAGTGGGAACCCACGTCAACAAAAGCTCAACGAGAAAGTCAACCGGGCCGCCTCCGATTTTCCAACCGACACACATATCGTGGAGGAAAAAAAAACAGGGCCTATGCGCACACTAACTGAATGGGAGAAAGGCCAGGCCAACAGCGACTCCATGCTTCGAATTTGCTGCATGCTGAATAATGGATGAATGCGACCGGGCACGGGTCAGTTCACTTGCTCCCCTCTCCTCCACCCTCTCCTCCTCTCTCCCTGTGTCTGTTTTCGCGGCAGTTGATGATGCCCGGGTGAACGTGAAGCATAAATCAGGCGCGAGCAAATAGGGTTGCAGCAGTCGTCCGAAAGGGGGCATATTTAATGGGTTCATACGTACACCGGAACGTCAATGCTGATTTTCCGAGACTGGCGCATCTCGACCAAGTGCGCGTAATGTTCGTAGAAGCATGTTACCATTAGCAAAGAAATGGTTTTGGGCATGTTAAAATACTTAGAAATAAGGAATCTATTTTCCAACCATTCGACTGACTCCGATTGGAAAATGTCGAATTCTGTGAAGTAGTATGAGATGATTTAGAAAAAAAGGTACTGTTTATCCATTTCACCTCTCAGCAACACAGCTACACACACATACATACATTTTATAATGGGATTTCTTTCACCATAACCGCCCAGTGGAAAGTGCAAGAATCGAAACACCTTACAAAAGGCCATTGCACACCACATGGTTAGAAATTTAATGGCAACCTCTGGAGCCGCGCGCACAAAACCTGGGCAACTTTTAATGTCCAAAAACGCTCAAACCCATCCCGATCCAGCTCCTCCGTCCTTCCCCGTGTCGGACCAAAATTGAGATTTGAGAAAATTATTTTACAACATGCTGCGGTTTTTAAGCTGCCCGTTGCTGCAGCTCAGTAACAGCTGCTGCTGCTGCTACCTTCACACTCCCGTTTTATCGAACATTACACCGCGCCGCACCTTGTCGGGTTGCCACAAAATGGCCGGCAGCCGGGGGTGAGTTTTGATGGCCGGTTTTTAACAACCGATATGACGACTTTTACGATTCCGTAGCCACAACTGCACGTACCAAACCATCCCGTCGGATATATGGTGGGAAATAATTTTTACCGAGCTTTTTGTGTCCAAAAGGGAAGTGAAATCCTGGAGGAAGTTTTCCGACAGCAAAAGCTGCAACGGATGGATACGGCGGTAGCCGAAACCCATAATCACAAAACCCTGCCGACACACCTGAAACGATGATGCTCTCTCCCTCTCTCTCTCTCTCGGAGCTCCATGGCAGCTCGAGTAATAGGAAATGTCTTCCGCAAAAGGTACAACACGGAATGGGATTGAATTTTTGCGGCAAAAAACCCTATTGGTTTAGGGGATGGGGTGGAAAAATCCAATGAAAAATTGCCCCCCCCCCTTTTTCTCACCAATCACCCGGCGGAAAGGGGGAAAGAAAACAAGGAAAATAGATTTTACGGTACCTTAAAATTTAGGACCACCACTGCTGACATGTACACGCTGACTTTTCGGAATCATAATTTACCACATTACCTTCCAGCTGGCCGGCTGGTAGGCAGTGGGCAGCCAGGAAGGCAGGCAAACAGGAATGTGGAAAGCATATTACGTGACACCGATGGCTTTTGTGTACCCATATTTTCCTGCCAAATGGGCTAGTTTTTTCTTCCTCCGTCTGTTGATGCTTTCTTGAAAAATCATTTTACAGCCACCGTGACGATTTTGTCAACCCAGGAAAGGGAAAATATGGTCTCCGTCACCTGCGGGCAGGCAAGTTTTATTTTTATTTGAAAAGCAAAATCTGCCCTATTCTTTACACACGGGGCACGGGGCGCGGGAAAGTTCATAAAAAGGCATCCATCATACGTCTCTTCCACCGCCTCGCCAAATCGGACACGGCATCCCGAGCACATTTTGGGCCGTTTGGGGGTGCACGGAATATAATTGAGTTATAACTGCCCGGAGATGGATTTCCCTGCTGCTGCTGCTTGAGATGGAGAACGCAATTTTCGTACACTTCCTCGCGCTGTCCAGATTGCAACAGCTGCCCCGCCGTAGATGGAAAAGTTAAACCAAAAAATGAATATTCTTTGAAATGTCTGCAGGGCACTTTGGGGGCTTGGGAACGAATGTATGAGGGTGCTGATATTGTTTCGCTTTTTCTTTGCCTTCTTTGCCAAGGGACAACACACAAAACCGTAGAAGTTTGATTGCAGAAAAATGCGCACGAAAAGCAAAAGGGAAAACACAATCTTACCTCCGGTGGAGGGGAGGGGGGGGGAGTGGATGATGATCAACGAATGCGTAAATCTAATAACCGGAAATAAGGAAAATGCTAAACAACGTGCTATTTCTCCACAAAAGATTGCCCAAAAAGGCTAGATAAACCCGGTAAAGAAAAACAGGGGACAAAAGACCTTTTTCGTACGCGTGCGGAGGTGATAAAATAAAATTTAATAGAAAATAATACATCTCGAGTTAATTTAGTACCGAGTAAGTGAAGGGGGAAGGGGAAGGATCGCACTGCGGAGAGGCCACATTTGTAAAAAAAGGGGACCCCCGGAGAACGAACGGACCGCCCCATTTGCATAGATATTACTCCCCGGGGATACTTGTTAGCACATGGAGGAGTATAGGCATTGGGCGAAAACAAATAATTCTGACGTCTCTCTGTGTCCCTCCGGCATGCGCCTTGGTGGAAAAGCAACAAGGTGGAACATGCCAAGGTACGTTGGTGGAGGGTTGCCGATTCTTTTATTTTCAGGAAGGACAGCGTTCCAGATGCGAGCCGGTTTGCGTTGGCAAACAGGCAGCCGAGGGGAAAAGAAAATGGGATTTGTTTTCCTAATGGCAAGGAACAATTGAAAGAAAAATCACCAATTGGAACCAGTGAAAGCGGCATTGTCAAAAGTGAAAGTATGAAGGTAGCAACAACAACAAAAAATTTGAGCAGAAACAGGAAAACCAAAACAAATAAGCCCTGCGATGAGCACTGTGAGCACGTTGGGTTCGTTCCACTGCAACATCTGATGCTCTGTACTACTTTCTCCCTTCTATTTTCCTTTCACCATAAAAAAACATCAAACCTTTTTCTCTGCTTCCCTTCATTACCACCGGAACGTGGTAAAGTGTAATGTAACCCGTTCGACCGTCTCTAATTGCATATAAATTGTGCGAAAAGGCAACTAACTACCCTACTACTTTGCTTGCCTTTATCGGTGCGCACCAACACATCGGGAAGCGCCAGTGAATGTTATTGAAACGGGCAAAGGATAACAAAGGCCACAACACACAACAACAGCACACAAAAAACCTTTTCATTGAAATATATATACACACACACACACTAAGAAGGAATCGGCGAACATTACTACAAGAGAAGAGTGACAGAAGACGGCCACCAACGAGCAACAAATTTGAATTGCAAAGATGAATGTCAATGGTCACTTCCCTTTGGGGGAAGATATTACCCGGCCCGGGCTTCAGCAGAAGGATTTTCACCCTCGTCATGATACGCACGCCGCGGAGGACGACGGCGAGACACAGCAAGGTGGGAAAAGGAATTTGAATATGATTAAAGCAAATTTTCAACCGCTTGCAATCATTTGCCTTGCGGGACAGCGCGCTGGCGGAAACGAAATGCTGAAAGGAGTAAATTGTGCTTCGAAATTCGCGTTCGAAAGGAGACGCGCGGGCAAGAAACGAAAGGCGAGGATGACTTGACGATGGATATAGAAGGGAAAAAGAACCCAACACAGATCTTTCTTTAATGTGGTTGTCGGCACTTTTCATTACGTGGTTTGGGAGTGGGGAAGATGCGCTACCTTTCAATCCTTTTCCCCCTTCCGCGTTTGTAGTGCACAGAGAGCCCAAAGAAGACGAAGAAAAAAGGTAAATGAAACACACCAAAGTCCAGGATGAAGCCGCTCGAGCGACTGGTTTGATGAAGTCGGAAAAGTAATTTGAACTCCCTTTCCACTCGGTTTCCTTGCTCCCGCGTTCCAGCTGTGCCAACGTGCCATTAAATCTTAGTGGACCACTTCAAATGATTGCTGGCAATCTTTGGTCGCTTGTGATGGTGTTTTGTCTTTTCCCGCGTTTGCAATCTGCATAGTGCGCGTGGTGAAGGGATTTTTTTTATAGTTTGGTGGAAAATAATTGGACGGGCGTTTTGGGAAAAAATTAAAGTAAAAGATTTAATACTGAAAATGTGTAGGTACACGAGCGATAACAATGTTTGGTATGTTTATGAAACAAAATAGTTTCAGTTTTTTTAAATGAATGTTAAATTTAATATTAAAGATATAATTTTCCCCTTTTTATTGCTAAAAAATGACTTATGCTTGATAAGTTAATTTGTTTTCAAAGAATGTATTTGAACATTATCAAAATGTTGCTTTATAATTAGCATTTATAAATGAACGTTTTTAGCATACAAAAGCATTCTCCTGAGACACCTCATGTCATAATTAATTTAAGTGTACATATTTAACAATCTTTACAATTCAAAACTGTAAAGTGCTTTTCAATTACTTTAAAAATTAGATTTATTTAAGCACAAATTATGTTCATGTATTGCATTGACATTTTACCTCCAAGGCAAAGGACATTCAATTTTTAAATGTCCAAACTTTCAAAACGTTCTTTCCAACGCAAAAAGCCAATTTGATTTATGACATCTTCCTAGCCCTAGAGCAAATGTTCTGCGCCTCAGTAACAAATCGTTTTCATGTTCCTTCGACCAATTGTGGTGGCCGGTCGGTGACCACACATACACCAGGTACGCGCACCGGCGAGCCGGCCAGACCGAAACCCGAAAGGCACCAACCGAAACCACCAACACCAGCAGTAGCAGCGAAACATGTCATTAGCAGTTAATTACAATGGTTCACAACACACACATTCGGAGGAACCACAAGACGAGACATGAACGGTGTTTGGGACCGAAAGATGGCCACAGTTGGGCTGGCGGGAGGAGCGCGCAAGCAGGACAAGTTTTGCGGTTTGTTATGCCCAAACCCGCAAAACCTCAAGACGTTTCCGGACGACGTGCTCGATGATCCTGGTCATTACTACGGGCTAGGTGGCTCATTTCTATGCGTTTGGTAAAGCCTGGCCGTAACGTGCCTCGGTAGTCACTTTTCCCTGGATTGGAGCTGCCGCATTGGATTGCGTATGGCTGATGATGAGCACGGTAGAACCGAGGCTGGTCAGATATTGGAGATTGGAGGAAGGTACTTTCCCATGGCCGCTCACATACACACACACACACGCAGGGCAGAATTTACCGACGCCTGTCACAATCCGGTGTACAAATTGATAAATTACCTCACCGCAAACGATCGAGCGAGGTAGCTGTGGCACCTTGCTCGTGGTACGCATACTTGTATGAGGGGAAAAACTGGAGCAAAAGTGTCGGACATGGAAGAGGATGTAAAGGAGCACGGCTGCGAAGAGATCCTGATGCTTGTTCGCACACAAAGGTACACTCCTCCGCAAGGCTTGCGGGGCATTTCGGGGGAAGATACTAAGATAACTGCAAAGGACGAACGGCTACGAGAACGTCGACGAAATCTTCCTCCTGCTGCTGCTACTACTGCCGGTACCAAGTTTGACAACAATTGCGCACACAGAAGAAACCATTCATTGCCACACATACGGTACAGTACGGTTTTCGGAATGCTTGCGAAAAGGTGCCAACAAGCACAGTGCAAACGAAGGCGGCAAACGACTGCCACACCACATAAAACATTGCTGCACAAGCTTTCCGTCACAGCCGCTGGCAGCACTGCAAAAGCACCGAAGTGGCGTCTTCTGCATGGGCGCCGTTGCCGCTGCTCTCGAAGGTGAACGTGGTGAACTGGCGTGGGAACCCCCGTCGAAGACGTTGGGTGGAAGTTGAGGAAGGAATGAGCAGAAGGAGTATGCGATGCGGGAAGGCGTAAGAGATTAAGACCATAAATTATACTCACTATCAAGCCACTTGGAGTCGTATTTCAGGGTGCGCTTGAAGTTAAACACCTTCTTGCCAGTTGTCATGTTGTACAGATCGGTGCGGAATATCACCGTGTCGGCTTTGGTGAATTCGGCGTTCGTGCCGGAGTACTGCAACGAGAAGACGGGCAAAGAGGATGGGTTTAGACAATTTTACGGTGTTCCAGATGAAGCTTGTTGTGTGCGCCGAGGACACGCAACGCAACAGTGTTAAAAAGGGCGTGTGACAGAGGTAGTGAGGGACGGTGTGCGTGAAGTCAGTAATAAAATTAGTTCCCTAACGAATAAATCAATTCGGCCTGAAGGTACCATATACCCGCAAGGCCGGTAAGGTTGCTTTACTCTTCCTATAGGTGAGAGGTGAGACGTGATGCGCTCGCACGCCGAAAATTGATGAGCGGGAAGACAGTTAACACTTTCGTAACAAGCGGGAAGTTGCTTCTCATTCGTGAGTTTTGCGAAGAGCCACACAATTCCGAGCAATCCGAGCAACGTGCACGTCGTCTTCGCTAAAGATAACGAAAAACTGTCACTAAAAAAGAAAGATGACACAGCAGGAGTACACAGACACTCACACTGGAGCCGCTGCGCTATTGTTACCTTGATTCGGGAGGGGGATGTGTTGGATGTTGGGTTGGTGCTGCTCCATATTTCAGCTTATCTACGCCCGTCAACACACCGGGTGCAGGGGAAAGAAATCGAAGAAACTAAACCCTGGGCTGGGATTGCTTCGTAGAAACTGTGTCAGCTTGAGATGTTCTGCTTCAAAATGGCTAAACCGTAGCCCACAAACATACAAAGACACACGCACACACACACACACACACACACACACAAACACATCCAAACCAATCACAGGCCAGTGAAGTGTGAGAGATTTCCGAGTAAGAAAATGCATAAATTTTCCCCATCCGTCGGTTGCTGGTTGGTCCTTCCAGCGCGAATTGTAGCCGGGGCGAACTAGACCAAAAAGAGTTGCTTGCGACTTGTGAGGTGATAAAAGCTTTCTGTCACGGCGAAAAGGGAAGGGTTATTTAGAGTGAATAGGACGAAGAAGCCTGGGATGTGTGATAAGTGTGCACGGAAGAGTGAGTGTTCGCTTCCCGATTCTGTGCAATTGAAACGGGGATCGAATGGGAATAAATAAGTCCAAAGACTCGTCCTTAGTTTCAAGGATGCGAATGAAAAACTAGGAACTGTTTGTAGTGCACACATACATAACAAGAAACCTTTCATCAGACAGGAAGATTTCAATAAATTTGATGTTTTTCAATGTATAGTTTAATAAGAAAAATCAAGAGAATATTCCAATTTCATATTATAATGCAAATTTGGATTAACAATTTAGGAGTTTTTTGTTTATGTTGGCAGATATTAAAACTTATCGATAAATTTAATGTCTTTAGTCCTTGGACACGATTTGAAAATTAGCTAAAAAGTATTTAAAACATATTCGAAATACTTACCAATGCTGGCAAATCGCCCGGATTGCCCTGCTCTACGTAGATGGCGGTCGAGTTGTCGTACGGATCGTAGGGACATTTGGCAATGCCCAACCCAATGCCGGGCACATACTCCGAGCGCGGCAGGTGCGTTAAATTTGACTGTAGTACGAAAAAAAGAGAAAAACGAGAGAAGAATAAAAATAAACGTTATTCAATATACACTTCAAAGGGGAAAAAATGTTTGAAAATAACTTTCCAAAGAATGGACGGCACAAAATAAACCCGCTTTCCCGGGATGGAATTTTCGTTCAGTGGGGAAAAAACAAAACAAACCAAAACACACCACCAGCGGCAAACCATCGCTATTTTACGCCTAAATGAAGAATGCTTCAATAAACCGATTGCCCGTTTTTTTGTTTAGGTTTTTACCGGGCCGAACATGCCCCCTTCCGCGCGTTTCGCGGTGAAAGCAGTGGGGACACTAAACAGTGACTAAAAATATGGTAGTGACCGGATGATTAAGGGAAGGTATGGGAATAAACGAAAAGGAGGAGCAAAAATATAGTCACCACCACTGAATACTGGCAAAATCGAACCAAACCGGGTTGGAACGAAGCTTTATCCACCACCCCGTTTTGTTCTGCCCAGCATAAAATACACACCAAAAGAGAGAGAGAGAGAGAGACCGAGTGAGGAAAGAGCCCATCCAGTTGGTTGCTGGTTTATAATTTTTTCAACAAAAACTCAACGAGTGATCAATTTTACGCGCTGCCCCTTCATACAACGGGTGGGGATTATGCGGCGGAAAACGGTAAAAAAAGAAAACCCGGACAAAACTTTCCCGTCTGTCGTCATCATTGTTGTCAATAGTGGATTGCTATTTTTTAACAGTTTTTTTTCTCTCTCGAAAACTGTCGATGAAAGTACAAAGGCCGCACAAAAAATCAAATGCAAAATTCTACCATACCGTACACACTCATTACCCGGAACACACTGCCACACCGGGCAGGTGAGTTTGAGGAGCTTCCCATCGCCCCAGCTCTGACACTGCAGGAGGACTAGGAATTTCATTTTTGAATCGAATATGTATTGATTACATAGCAGCAAACATGCCTAGTGCAGAAATGATTTACGACAGAGCGAGATAGAGAGAGAGAGAGAGAGAGAGAGAGAGAGAGAGAGAGAGAGAGAGAGAGAGAGAGAGAGAGATAGTAAAACTGATGTCATGTGATGATAGAGTGTATTGGAAACCAATGGAATGAGACAAAGGCGTATGGAAACAAAACGAAACAAAGCCCGCTCCTGATCAAACACGATCTGCTGGAATAGACACAAAAAAAAAAACGGTGGATTTTTTTCCTGTGCGGCGTCCAACAAAAAGAAAGCATAAAATCTAGTAAAAAGAGCCGGAAAAGTTGATCAATAGGCTGAGTACAGTTGTAGCGCGATGAATGGGTAAAAAAGACAACCGGATAAATGAATGAAAACAAACCCAAACCTTGGTTGGGAAGTCTCCGCTCTAGCTGCCAAAGTGAGCAAGCGACATTCCATTGTGTTCTGCCGCTTTTGGCCACAAGTGGGCCGCGCGTACGAGTCGCCAAATGAACACCATTCACCTGAAATCCGGGAAGGGTGTACGTGTAGAATTTTGGTGTTGACCGCTTTTTGGTGGAAATTCTGCAAACTACAATTGCCAAAAGGAAACACACATACAGAAGGCAAGGAGGAGAAGAAAGACGGTGTGAAAGCTTCCATAAAGGCTGCCTATTTTCCTGGATGGCTTTTCCATAGGAAAATAGGAACAAAAAGCTAGTAGAAATAGGGGTAAAAGAGGGTCGATAAACTAGGCGGATTTTGTGTGCCCGGGTCGGTTTTCCTTGGTGGTATAAATATTAGATGGAATTTCAAACAAAGCTCACCCGGGAAACTTTAGACTGGGCAAATAAACACACGACGAAATAAAGGCAACACATCGCACCACTACCCCGAGTATGTGTGTGTATGTGTGTGTGTGTGTGTGTGTGTTCCACTACCCTTTTGCAATACCGAAAGCCAAAAGCACAAAATTGGCGATGCTTTATGGGAAAGTGTTAGGCTTTTTTTTATTGCTTTCCAAACATTCCCGAATCGAATTGCAATTGGGTGTAGCAAAAGCGCGTCAATGCCTTCATTTCCATCCCCATTGATGAATCGTACCCAAACTGGAAACAATAACGCATAAATGCTGTTAAAATATCATCCCGTTTTTGCTGTGATGTGCGTTCTAAAACTGAGTGCGACGATTGGATGTTTTTGTTTTACCCACTGCCTGCTGTTGTTTGTGCTATTACCAATCAGAGACGAGTGATTATAGTTTGTTTTGCAAAAGTTTTGATTTGCACGCGTCGGGTGTGCATCAGAGAATGGGCTCCTCTCTCATTTGATGGGCGATTTTTGTTACAAAAAAAAAAACGGCGCGACAAAAGCGAAAAGATAGCAAAACGCGTAGAGCTTTCGAAAAGTGTAGCCGCAATCAAAACTAGAAAAGTCATTTGATAACAACGC
>AXCO02009559.1:0-12116 GCA_000473525.2 Anopheles melas
ACAGTCGTCAACTCGTACGACGTAACAACATGCCCGTCATGGGTTCAAGTCCCGAATAGACCGCGTCCCCATACGTAGGACTGACTATCCTGCTATGGTAACACTAAGTCACTGAAAGCCAAGCTCACTTCACTAGTGGGTACAGGCAGGCCTTGACCGACAGCGGTTGTTGTGCCAAAGAAGAAGAAGAAAATGATGATAAAGCCCAGTAAATTTTGATCTCAATAACTTGAAACCTAAAGCACACCGCTCCAGTGTAGCCTCTCCTTATCGATCAGTATAAACAATTAAAATTCCATACGAAGATTATTTTAAAATAACTCTCATGCAACGCCGAATTACTGACACAGTACACAGAAAAATGCATGAATGCATGAGATCATAGCAGTGTTAACAGTTTTGCCAGCGAAAGGAATTCCACTCGGTTCAGCTCCGCGAATGTTACATTTATTTCCAATGCTCCAATCCTGTTGGAGAAAAATAACACCACAGTCGGTTGCACACAGTCGGACCCAGCACGGACGCAACAGTCTTTCCAAGAACCACCGTCACTCGCACCGATCATGATGGACCGGTGCAGAAGTTTCGCCGTATTTTGCCATTTTAGTAAGTGAAAATGTTGCAAAAGCGCCTTCCTCGGAACGGTCACCCGGGCGCGCGCACACACAAACAGTCCAGGTGGACTTAACGAGCGCTGACTGTTATTGTTGACGGAGAGTTTGCGGCCATGACCAGAACCCCTTTTCTGCACCAGGTCCACCGGGTTACCGGGTAATGATGTTGTTCCAGCAGTTCGGCTTTGGCTTTTGTTGTGTTTTTCCATGCCGGAGTGCGGCTGTGCGCTCGGGACCGTGGCCGGCTGCCGAGATTTACATTGTGACTTTCCTATCCATAGCTCCGACGGATGGAGAACGGATGGAGAAAATGAGAACGTCAACAAAGCGCCCGGGCGGCCCGGGAGTCTCTGCACAAAACGTCTTTGTTATGCCGCCATCGCAAGTACGTTTGAAACTGTAAAATAGGATTACATTTTAATCCCCTGCACTATGCGGGTTGCGATAATCTGCCCGTGTTTGCGAAGGCCCCTGCACACAAAACAGCAGCACCAGTACCGGCACTACTTTGTTGACGCAGGCAAGAAGCATGACTGGGTACGAACAAAAAAAAAATGAACAGGAGGACACTGATCAAAATGCACAAAAAAACCCATCCTCACTACCGAACGGAGAAAGTTTCGAATTCCGAACGGCTCTACTACCATCCCACGGCAGCGTCCACGGTAAAACCCACCCACCGGGGAAGCTAGACCATGGCTACGCGAGACAGTCCGCCTGCTTCGCGCACCACCAACCAGCCACACAGCGGTTTAATGAAACCGGACTTTAATTACGCTGAAAGGAAAGCCGTCCCGCTGCTTCGGGTATGCCCTCGTCTAGCCGGGCGTCCGTAAGACGAAGTAAATCTATGGCTTCCGGTGGATGAATCTTCATTTTCGCATGTTAATGAACGCTTTCGATCGGTTTGATGAAATGTAGCACTACTCAAGGTGGCCCAACCTCCCTCAATCGGTCAACTCACCAGCTGGAGAATTTAAAACACTTCGCATATCGTAGCCGTCACCGGTGGCCCGAGCCCCGGACACATCGTCTCGGGTTGGAGTCCGCTTTGTTCGTCCAGCACCGCCTTCGAAAGGTTCCTACCCGGGTGGCTTACCGTTACAGCAGACTTTGTTGAAAGGTGTATTTTTGTTGAATTGCAAATCCGCACCGGTAAATTATGGCGTCCGTTAAGTAATTTAAGGCTGCCGGGGATTCACGGCGCTCACAGATGGTGAGAAATTTATTGTGCCACGTCAACAAAGACCAGAGCAACCCCCGGCGGGTGGGAACCTTAGTGCCAGTTTCAATGCGTTGATCCACTTTAATGAGATGTGTTTGAGCAAGGCTGTGGAACGTTCTTTTCGTTCACTTTTAACAACGCAATGTAGGTACAAAAATATGTTGAAAAAAGTATGATTATAATAGTTTGTGTTAAAACGTCCTTATTTTCAACAGTTTCTATTAATTTATCAAACAGCTTTCCAACGTATTTTAAAGTATACTTCTATTATAGTTCTCTTAGGAAGTTCATTTTTTGATATAAATGATTTACGTCAAATTTAGGTATTTCAGGACCTAATAAAAGTAATTTCAAATCATTCTGAATTGGAAGGAAAACACCAAACTATTGTGCAAACAAAAGCTACTAAAAATAAACAACTTAAACTGAAGTTTGTTCCATATTACCTAATAATTCTACAGCCGTAGTTTGCTCTTTTGACTTGCACTATGCGAAAGCTTTATTGATAATCAATCTTTATCAATTCCAAAGTACACCCACGATCTATTGTTCTTTCTCAAATATTTATTACCTCTAATTTGCCTATCACCACCTTTGCTTCAGCCAAACTTTCAACATCCGAAAGGGAGGAAAATTAAATAAAATAGACCATAAATTTAACCGACCCGCTTTTCTATCACACACCCTTTCCTTCTCTTTTTCGCTGTATCTTCCCTACCCTCTTTTGACTACTTGGAAAACTTCACACGGTGCACTCGAGATTGTCTTCAGTGCACTTGAGGTCGTGTATGGGCGCATGTGTGTATGTGTCTATGGCCGACAATACGTGGCCTACAGGACCCGGGGCTCGAAAGCTCCACTCTCGGCAAGAGCTCATCATCCCGAAACTGTTACTCCGTGGAAACTATCGTCCGTTTTCATTACTGGCGCCCGCGGGCAGCGCAACACCTTCCGGGCACGCGGACTTGCCCCATCGTGGTGGAGTGCTGCTTTGCTGCTGGTGAAACTTACCGGGGAACTTTTCTCCTAAGTCGACAACTTTCCCCATCAGCTTGGCTTTTTGTTTGCTTGGCTCTGCCGGGGCAATAGGCAGCAGTTGCCATTCTGGACTCCAGCCGAACTTCATACGCTCGCTTCAGCTCGCGCAGCAGCCGTAGTTCAACGAGAAGAAGAAGAAGAAAAAAAATATTGTGCCTGCAGGAACCTTTTTCCCTACCAGCGTCTTCTTTCACCACGGGCACGGCTGGGCCTCGGCTGACGGAACGGTGAACGGTGATATATGCGCGCGCGGCATCCGTACACAGGATGTGCCGTTTTCCAGAACGTCCGAGCTGTAGGCTCACACACACACACACGTACACAATAGGCCTGTAAATTTCACTTAATTACGTTGTTATATACAAATTAATTAAGTTATTCATCTTGCACTTTTTAGTGCGCGCCCGGGTCGCGTTGGTGCCGCCCGATGCTGATACAAAAACATAATGCCAGTACTTTACGCGACCCGCCCGGTGGCTTCAAAACGTTTTCTTCGAGTCTAGTGGTGATGGTAGTGGGAGCAGGTCTTCCCAAGTTGTTGACTGCCGAGAACGGATGCACACTCGGTGGCTTGTACAGTGGTGCGCGTTTGAGTGAGCATGCACATTCGTAGTTAGGCTAAGTATACATCGTTTACAGCTGCTGCTAATAGAAAGAGTTTGGAGCACTATGGGCGCGTGACTCGTGACTTTATGAGACACTGGAAGGGAGTAAAGTAAACTGTATTTTTAACAAATCACCGAATGTAACGCTTTTTTTTTACTTATTTGTCTCTAGTTATATTTTATCTATTGATATGAACATATCTAAACCACTATCAATGAGATCTTCGCATACTTCCACGCAATATTCACATCCAGCAATCTTTTCCATCGCTCCTGGCCTGTGTTTCGGCATTCGTTGCAAATTAAATCGCTTCCGGTAGTGTATTACAATGCACAAAAGTGGGCCACTGCCAGTATGTGCACATATGATACACACAAGCACACAGAACAACCGCACTCTTGCAATCAGCCTCTGCTGCTCTCGCTCATTAACGTTGTTCCACTAGCTAAATGTGCTCCATCGTGTCGAGAACAAACTGAATACTGCATTATCCGTCTATGGTAAGGGAGGGGCAGGAAGGCATTCGTACGCAAATGCATGAAAGAGCTCTACCGCCATGCTGTTGCTATACTCACCGCTGGAAACAGAGACCGACGACGCGCACGACGACGATGCTGACGATGGTCCCCACATTGTCGTCAAAAACGGTCACCCCACCCCAGCATCACCCCCACCACAGCACAGTTTTCTCCTTCCAACGGCTCGAATGCCTTTGTTTGCCCTGTGCCACTTCGCATCGCAAGAAGGTCGCGCGCCGGAAAGAAATATGAGAATGCTTCTGATTCATTATTAAAAGTGCATTATGCAGGCTTGCAAGTGTGTACTTCTTGCCGCGCCATTCTGCCGTGGGATGTGGGTCGGCGCGTGTACAAAACTTCACAAGACAAAGCATGTCACATGCTCCCTGCACGTCGTGTCGGAACGACAAAGCTGCCGGCACGCAAAATCCACCCCACCCGATCTCCTGCAAACGGATGGCCCGATCGTATTCAATCGGTGGTGTGGTGGTACACCTTGCGGAGGCCAAGGCTAGAGGCCGCACCACCGTCGCAATCTGCGTTCATCCCAAGTGCCAACTGGTTGATGCTGGCGACAACTTGACGCACGGAATCGAGCGCTGCAAGAGCATACTTTGCGCGAGTAAGCGAGACGCTAGGTGTTTGTGCTTTTTCGCGCATTCTTTCGTGTGGATGGAGCAGAGTGCCACCGGCTCCAACAGTACCAGCACCACAGCTATTTAGAGAAGCGTTGCTTTTAAAGCACTAAATAGAGACTTGAAGAAGGCAGGCGATGTAAAGGAAGGTGCAATGTTGAAGTAGTTGATGAGATGATCATAAGCGACCGGCTGAGGTATGGAATAAGGGCCAATCAGTTCCTTCATTCGACGATGCTGGGTTGAGTTGCTTACGGTTGAAAGGTCACCTTGCGAACATTGATCAAAGGAGCAAGGATGGCACGAGTTTAAACTCATTTACTCCGGTACCTGCTGGTGGAGCTGTTTGGCGCGTTTTAGCAAAGCATAAACGAAGCTTGTCGCTCAGGACTTTAGCATGAATCTCACCTAAAGAGAGCACCAGAACTGGGTTTGACAAATTTCAGCAAGCTGTTAGTATAGAGCCAATTTGGTTGTGTTCGAATCTTTAAATAGAATTGGTAACGTATGCCTTTACCCTTTATACTCACTAAAAGAATAATGGAAGCAAAGTGCAATCAATCTACACATAAAAATAGCATACAACTAACCAGCATTAAACAACGATCAATGTGGTAGAGATCATTGAGCTGTAGTAGAACTGTAGTGAGTAATATATTGATCAATGGAATATATTAATATGAAAAGTATTTACACAACCAAACAATCTTACTTGGTTGAACCCTCTGCTGACCTAAACGATCAAACACGACCTACTGGCTACACAGTAAATGACACATTGTTCCCGGTTTTGACCTTGTTGCAGGTTTGTTGTTTTTTTCGAGGCGAGGATGTAACTTATTTCCAGTGACAGCAATAAATAACACGCCAACAGTGCGCACAAGACCCGGCCCAAATCCAGCATCTACTGCAGCTGCGTATTTCCGCATTTGCATACGGGGAGTGCTGCTGCTTCGCCACGGACACGGAACGGTGTTAAACAAAAAATAATTGCACCCGATTGGGGCCAGCAAGACGCCACCGGGAGCTGCGAAAAAAAAACGAACTGGTGCCCAGCAGTCGAACGCCTCAATTTCGAATTATGATGCGGATTTTATGCACACGATGATGACAGTTTTTTTTTGTCATTCCAGCCTTTTGGGCTAAATATTAAATGCAGTCTTTGGTGAGTCATAGACAGCCCCACAACCGCTACAGTCTCTAGGACCACGTGAAGCGAAACGCAAAAGGGGCTCACGAGATCTGAGTCGTTTGCACGGGTGTATGAATCTGTACTGTACACTGGGCGGCACGGCTCCCCAGCGGGAGCAACGGAACCTCCCAGTGTGAATGCAGCCAGTCCAATCCCATTCCTCATCGGGTGCTCCCAGGCCTGCCATGGTCTCTTTGTATGTGGTGCTATATTTCAGCTGGCTATAGTTGTTTTTTGTGTATCCATTTACAACCTTGGTGTTTTTGATTTTTCGCTGCATCCTTTTCCCCGTGGTGATCAGGGCGACTGTGGCTTCCAAGATAGTATAAAATGCTTGGCGTTTTTGTCTTGCCGTTGGAGTGGGGCCACCACCATTGCAGAGTACACCATTGTGCCATTTACAGTTTATACCAGCAAATACACCAGACTGGGAATCCCACACCGCTTTATCGTCATATGTGTGTGTGTGTGTGTGCATGTGTCCCCCAGTTTATGACTTCATTTTTGCATATCACTATCCGCTGTCCGTGACACGATAGTCGCGTCTATTGTAGCGCACTGCGAACGGAAGAGCGCGACTTCCGCGGGTAAAAAACGCCAATGCTAGGATATGAGAGACATTAAGAGGAACATAAAACATGTTAACTATCGCTACAAAATTCCTAACATCTCTATGATGCAATGTTTATCACTTTTCTAGAACCGAGCGCACAACTTACGATGAAACCCCGTGAAACGAGTTGCGCAAAAAGTAAAAGTCAACAATAATGCTCGACGCCAAACAGCGCTCCGCTCCAGATTATGCCGATATCGTCAGGATTTATAGCGAAACGACAACCGAACAACAACAACAACTTCTAAACTTGGCATTACTATGGCAAACAAAAACTTTCCAATTTCGGATACCGGGCTTGCGGCACGTACCCACGTTGGACAGTGGTAAACTAATGCCGAAGCCTAATTCCATTTGACATATTGAGGGAAAGGTTTTTTCGTTCGATTGCACTGCCCTGCCTGCCTGTGGAAGTGTGGAAGTACGGGCCACGGGTATTAGACCGCATCTAATATTCCGATCACATCGCAGATCGATCGGTTTCGAGGGGCAAATAAACCAAACGCAAACTTCAAACTAGGCCCCCCCCCGCCTAGCCGTAAAACGGTTTGCACTCGGTGGAGTAGAGAAAAGGGGTAGTGCGGTGGGCGCGTGTGGTAAGCGGGTCCATTACATTGCGAAAAGTTTTCGTCCCTTTGCGTCACCTTTTGCTCACGTACGTAAGAAACATTGTTAGTGATTCTTGAGATCCTGCCCCCATTTGGGCTGGCAACGGCCTAAATTGCCCCATTGTGGCAGGTTGATTTTCCAGCTCGACTGACCAAAGTGCACCTCGTGTCCTGTCCGCCTGTTCACCAACACTGTCCACCGAAAATGAATCCGTTGTAATTGTGTCTCCTCCGCTCAGCGTTACAGTCTCTGTGTCTCAGGGCTTCAACCCTAGGAGTGGTGAGGTTGCCGTCTTCTGCCCGAGACGACTGTACAACGTCTTACCCTGTACCGGCATATTGCCACGGCCTGCAAGACACCGAATTTGTATGCCAAACACGTACGGGCGTGATGGTAGAATGAGTACAACAATGATCTCCGCCGAACAAATTCTACCGGACAAAGGGCAACTTTATCAGTCTGCCAGAGTATGCCAGCGGTATGCTCCCGTGTTTGCTCAAGTGGTTCACTCTAGGTCTAAGTGTAGGATGGAGCCGGGCCCGAAAGGGATAAGAGAAAAAGAATGGAATTAGTTTAGTTCCCATTGTTTGCATTGCTTGTGTATGGTGAAATTTGAATTCACCACCCATTCGTGTCTCAATAGAATCCTGATTTTATTAGTTTGCTTGTGAAATCATAACACACATCTACTCGGGTCAATCAATCTGTGTCCGGTGACCACGGTATCGAGAATGATTGTCTGTACAGTATAACAAAGGATCACAAGGAGTTATTTATTTGCTTCACTTAAACACAAGCACAAAAACGTGTAATTCTAACAATACAATCCAATGTGAAACGGATTTTTCCTACAAGAACGATTTGAATTTCTACACGCTGAGTAAGCAGTATTGTGTGTTTATATTATAGGAGCTTTGGAATGACTTTGGATTTCTCAAAATATTGTTTTTTTTTTCTATGCATTAAATTAATCCATTTCAACAAACGTGCACTAAACCAATTCCCGAACCAATTTCAAAGCATTCGCTAACCTACATTTCATCGCTGGGCCTCCCTTACTGGTAGTATGGGTGTAATCTGCAAATGCCGCGAAAGCCATCATCGCTACATCAACTCAATGCCTCCCGGGTTCCGTATCATCTTCGATCCGGAATCGAAATCCGTGACAACCCTCGAGGGTACGATCACGCGTGGCACACACCTTCCCCGATGCATCTCAACCGTGCCGTGGGGTAACTGCTTGGGCGCACAAGTTTAAGACTCCCACTTAATCAGTTTTGCGCGTTCCATCCTATGTACGAGCCGCAACGCTTGCGCGCTCATTCTTTGCCAGATTTAATCAGACGATAACTAGTTTTACTACCGATGCTCCCGGGGACGGCATGTGCTCACTCATCACAATCTTCACGCGATCATGTGCAGAACGTGCAACATATCGCGCACGCCGACAGCCAACCACCGCACGTCACCAGCGAGTGTGTGTGTGTGTGTGCTTTTTTGCTATACCTCAATGAAGGTGGCAATAAAAATTCCGTTTCCGCCTCGGCCGTGTAGAGCTGTAGAAAATGTAATAAAGCCATTATCGATTCCTGCTATCTGTTCTGTTGCTGTGTGTGTGTGTGTGCGCGCGCGGGTATGTAATGTTGGTGCGCGCCATCTTGCCAAACGCAACCGAACCGCCTCGATCCGATGGTACGAGATGATAATGGTTTTGGCAACACTTCCGAACATCCGGAGACCCGCGTGCAGGCAGCATGCTCGTCGATCGTCTCCGGCTGCACTCCGTTACACATTATGGCGCCTTTTTGGCCTGCTGTTCTACACGATACTTGCCCCCAGCCGAGCTGTTCGTGATGATGGTAGCGATGGTGGTCGTTGTCGCCCTCTGTATGTGTGTGTATGTATTCGGGTTTGTAGCAGCGGCAAACGATACAGCTCCACTCACGTAGTCACTTATCAGGAGAGAGAGACATTTATTTGATCTTTATAGGATTTCGATACCGGCGCGCACAGCCGTGAATGTCCTCGAGCAGTGTGCAGCCATTTCTTGCATCATGCTATAGCAGGGAATAGAGCACCACTTGATGGGGGATGGGAAAAGATGGAGCGCACATAAAAAAAAAAGACTCAACCCATCTTCGTTGCATCGGAAAATGAAGAAGGATGTGTTAAAATGGTTCGTTACGGGTTGTTTAACGATTTTATGGCAATGGAATGAAAAGTGGTGAAAAACGTTTGGCTCGTAAACGCAGAGTGTGAGAGAGAGAGAGAGAGCCCACGGCAGAATCTTTTTGCTAGAGGTGTGATCGATGCACGCAGATAAGTGGTACAATACATGCGTTTGTCTCGTAAAAAAGGGAAAGGTGTAAATGAACGAATAAAACTTACGAAAGAATTCCACCTTTTTTCTAGGCAAAACGTTCTACACATCACCAGATATCTTTATTAAAGTTGGAAATTGGAAGTTAATAGGGAAATAGAAGTAAGTTCTTTCATTTGAAATTCTTAAATTGAATATCCAGTAATGCAATTGAAATCTGAATGGATTATAGCTTACAGAGTAGTTCTATGAAGGGCCCAGTGAATGCCAAAAAAATTTCAATGCAAGAAGCACTGAACACATAATAACATTAAGATAATGCTGAGAGCGAACAAGAGCGAATTGTCTTATACTGTCCATTAAACCTTCCCCAGATAGAAGCTTTTACCTAGTCGATCTTAACTTCACATAAACCTCGCTACAGACACAATAAAGCATCAGGTTTATGCATTTTTTTTATTGTCCTTTTTCTTCCCACTGCGAATGCACACCGGGATGTGTTTCTTTCTTTATGCTTTCCTTCAACTCCAAAGCTTCCACGCTCCTAGAGCACGATAACTCTGTGTGTGAGAGTGTATTTTTTAGCTGACCCATATTTATTGGCATTAGTACATCCGGCGAGGATTGCAAACGATCAATTTGGGATTTTTGTCGTCTCTTACCACCAGCGCTCTGCCCAGCTACCCGGCACTGCCACAAGAGTGTGTCACTTATTTTGGAATCCACCCGTAAAGTGGTGAACTTTTGCTGAATTTCCCCTTTTGCCGAGTTGCAGTAGTAAAAAGGATGCGCACACATCGAACAGCATCTTTTCGCCATTTTTGGTTGTCGCACAATGGTTCTTGCATTCACGGCTTGCGCACCCGCATACACACACACATATACACCCGCAATGAAAACGATTCTTTTCCATTATTGTACAGCAAATATATCTTGAGGCTTCACCGAGCCACTAAACTACTGGCCCCGTCCAAACCGCCCCGCTTCGAAGCCCAGTGCCCGGGTTTGTGTTTTGTCCGGGAATGAAGATAAATCTTTAAAATTTATACCACACACGACAAATTGTTTTCCACCCGTTTCGGCTTTCTCTCTCTTGGCTGCTTACTGTGCCGTCCCGCAACCAGGGGTTGACCTTCTCCGAGGAAGAGAGCTCTGCCGGAACAAAATTTGGCCCGCTACCACTGCCACCACCAAAGCCCAAATCTTCCGCACCACTTCCACCAAACGTCCATCGGGTGAGTGCCATTTTCCTACCACAACCATTTCCACCCACCCGTTGTTATTTTTCCTTTCTTTTTCTCTCTCTCTCTCTCACTCGCTTTATAAACACACCGTACACCGCGATCTACTGAACCGAAAAATCCGCCACAACAATGCCACCCAGGCAGTAAGGCGTTACACGGTGGCTGCTCGCTGTTATGTTTCCTACTGTTGCTTTCGACTTATATTTTTCCATCTTTGCTGCTGACTTTCGACATTACCTTTTTTGTCTGTTGCTCGTTCGTCCCGTTGTTCGTTTATGCGTTCCCTTGGATGGCTTCACCTCCACCGGCTTGTGCCCGCCCGTGGCATTTGACCCACGTTACCGCGTGGCAATACGTTTGTTTGATAGTGGTGGCATTGGGGGAGCCGGGGGTGCTCACTTCATTGCTCGCCTCAGTCCATTTGCTACCTTTTCACTGGCCGCACCCGCGTTTATAACGAAACATTTGCAGGATCATCAACATTAGTGGCTCGGCAAGGACCCCGTACCAGGAACCTTCACGACCTAAACCGGCCCGGGACGACCGTGTACGGCTCGGGAAATGGCTGCCTCCCCCCCACCCCCCGCACAATGTAACAGCACTTTAACGGGGCTGGGAAGCGTTGGAACACATAAAAAAACTGCCCCACAGCACAACAAATGTGAGCAAGAAAATGTTGCACGCTGAGTGAAGTGGAAAATGTGTTCCCTCCGCTCCCCCCTCCCCCCCCCCCTCGCTCATCTCCTATTCCATTAAAGTTGTGTTGCTGTGTTGGAGGTGAAATACATGGTAGCCCGGGACCAGCCATTTGTTTGTGGATGGTTGATTTGATAGAAGAACAACGACTCCCTCAAGTGCTGGGGACCGCTGAAGACGCATTGTGGTGACGGTTTGATGTCGCCGATGTTACGGGACAGAACCTGAAGCACCTACCGGAGTTGCACCTGTTAAGGAAGAAGCCACCGCCAATCCGCTGGCTTACCAACCCGTCCGCCCTGTCTATTCTCGTACACTTTTGCTGGTTATCTTTCCGGCTGCACGATCTGTCCATTATCCGTAACCGTTCTCTGTCAGCTTTCCTTTGACACCTAGCCATGTTCCCTCATTTCGTTTTGCTCGGAAGTTATGAGATTTGGCGGAAAAACACTCTCATTTTGCAAAGAGCCCACCCTGCCTCGGAATGCACTTGTAAATTGCACATTTCACCGTGTGCTTTCCTTAGCCAACCAGTAGATCCGGCCCTTCGGTAGCAAACCGACAATGTTCGACGGTGCATGGACGCAATTATTGTAACGCCATCGTACATCCTGCAACAAACATTCCACCAGAAATTGCTTTTCTTTTGGCGCAATCTTCTACAGCCTGCGCTAAGAGGGCGTAGAAAAGAGCTACAAGAGGGAAGACGCATTTTTCTGTAGCTGGAATAGCACCTACCTACAGCAACTTTCTCGACAGCTCGAAGAAAGTGGTTGCCATTGCTACACGTTGCCTACACTTTCATT
>AXCO02009560.1:0-12122 GCA_000473525.2 Anopheles melas
TTCTTTCGCTTTTACTTCTTTTAAGTTTCGAGTTTTAACCTACCGAAAACTACCGATAAAATTTTAATGCGCCTTCCGAAAACCGCCAAAATAATCTGGCCACACTGCTGCTGACAGCGAAAAAACAACTTCAGTTGTTGAAACTTGAAAAAAAGAAAAAGGAAAACAAATTGTTGTAGACGACAATGAAGCAAAAGTTTATTGTAAAATGTGAAAAACTAACGCAAAATAGATAATTTTGCCCCGTCATAGCGGCACATTGCACACCAAACGAACGTAGCGCAATGGATAACGCACGGAAACATGCGACTAGCACGGCGACGGCCACGAGTGATTCTAGCATGGCCCTTATCGATTTCAAGAAGATTTGTCGCATCTGCGGAAAATCGGAGGATACGCTCACCTCGGTACATTCCCGCTATCAGAACGACCTACGGGGCAAAATAGCTAAATATCTTAACATTGATGTCGAGGAAAATGACACACTTCCCACGAAAATTTGCTTTTGCTGTAAGGATATCATTACCAAGTGGCATGATTTGTTTGAGAAGTGCCGTGTGATGGACAAACGGTTTGCATCGATAGTGAAATCACGCGAAGAGCAGCTTCACAAGGAATTGACTGTGGATGGTGAGAATGAAGAGTTCAACGAGAAGAATGGTCGATCATCGCTGGAAGATGGTGAATCTAATGGTAGACTTGCCAGTATTGCTAATGCCCCAACACAGGAATCTGCTGCATCTCCTCCTGATCTACAATCGAAGAAAAGGTAGGAAATATGCCACCGTCCCAACGTTGTTAGTAATTTATTTTAATAGCCGTACGTTTGCTTATTTTAGTCAAAAATCTGCTGCAAAACCTAGAGCTGTTACCTGCACGTTTTGTCAAGCGAATGTTTCCGCAAACGGTAACACACGATACGATTCTCAATCTGCGCTCGTGGATCATATGAAAGAGCAACACTGGGATCAGATATTTCATTGTGAGCAGTGCGACAACTATCTGGATCGGGCTATCCTAATCGAGCACATGACAATGCACGCTCTGAGCTTGCTTCAACCCGGCTCGGCTACTGAAGGAACGGAACAGGAGCCAGACAGCATGGCATCCGGCTCGGGGCTGGGAGAGGACGAACCGGAAGGCGAAATGGAAGAAGCCGAAGGTAGCCAGCAAACGACGGAGCTAAAATCGGGAGAGGGTAGCACGAACAAAGAGAACGACGAAAAAGATGTGGCTAGTGCTGCCCCAGAACCGATCAAAACTGTGGAAGGGCGCAATCTGTACTGTTACATATGTGAGAAAACGCTCGGAAATCGTAGCGCCTATTCATACCACGTTAATCAGGTGCATTTAAACATCAAAAAGTTTGATTGCACATTCTGTGAGAAAAAGTTCGGCAACCAGCGACTGCTGAACAACCACATTGCCAATTTGCACTCGCGGGAACGAAACTTCGGCTGCACCGTGTGTGATAAGCGCTTCAAGACGAACGTCGCCCTGTACAACCACATGCGGGTGCATGACGATAAGCTGCAGTTCAGCTGCCGGTTTTGCGACAAAAAGTTTCGGTTCCGGAATCATCTGGTCAGCCACGAGTTGGTCCACCTGGATGAGCGGAGTTTCTCCTGCAACCAGTGCGAAAAGAAGTTCAACACGGCGGAATGTCTGCAGAAGCACAAACTGACGCACGTTACGACAGAACCATTCCAGTGTCCACTGTGCGGTTTTAGCACGAAGCAAAAGCGCTATCTGGTGCTGCATGCGAAGCGCATTCACATGGTGCGATAGATTACGGGCGGCCAAAACAACACCAACACAATCTGTGTGGGGAAGGAGCAACCGACGATACTCAGACTTGTTCGTATTAATACTCTCTATCCCAATGGTAAGTAGCAAGTAAATACAGTTTTTTGTTTTACGTTTAATAATGCCATACTGACAGGCGATAAGCGAACTAAGCCATACACGGCGGCCAACCCTTAGCACTTATGCAAAGGGGCTAATAAACATAGACAGGAAGCAGACGAACAGATGATCAGAATGAGCATTCAATACTCATGATCCAATTGATCATCGAAATTGAGCAACACATTCTCTTAGCTACCGGTGTACCTGAAAACAAAGAAAGAGAAAAGAGGAAAAAAACATTAGTACGTAAAATCTGAAATTGTAATCGTTTTAGTGGAATCGAAATCAAATAACGAATGATTGTGTGCTCATGACTGTAACGCAACTAGCAGCAGCACTAGCAGCAGCAGCAGCAGCAGCAACAAAAAGAACAAAAAAAACACTAAAACTAATTAAAATGTCGTAGTCAAAATCTAAACGAAATCTACTTCAATTCGAGCAAATTATCTAGCATATGCATACATCATCATCATGATAACATATTTAGTATGTCGAGTTGCCAGCCGTTACGTAGAACTGTTTGTCGCAAGAGAGCAGTCGGCACAGCAGGATATTTTGTTTTCAGCAACACATTAGCCGTATTTAATGTTTAGTGCAAAACTTTTGCGAGCGTTATTGAGTTTTGAAACATGTTAAAACGTTTAAGTTGCATCCATACTAGGTTAGTTGCTTCGTTACAGCATTTAGGGAAAAGGCCTACAATTGCTACTGTTAATAGCAATGGTGGAATGTGCCACAAACATTGAACACATTGTTTCTTTATTGGTTTTCTTATGTACACGTACGCGTTTCTTTCGACCTTCGAGAGCTGTATTGTACAGCCAGTATTTATTCCACGCCGGTGTTTTTTTTTGCACTATTTATTAACTTATTTATTTATTTACGTCACCTATGCGTAGTGAATCGTTATTGTTA
This sequence comes from Anopheles melas, assembly GCA_000473525.2. Lineage (NCBI taxonomy): Eukaryota > Metazoa > Arthropoda > Insecta > Diptera > Culicidae > Anopheles > Anopheles melas. Next base: position 2,824 of record AXCO02009560.1, read on the forward strand.
ATCTGTAAGACCGCGTATTTATTCATCGGAGCCAATAAATTAAGTAGAACGTGCTAAGTTATTCACTGTCGTAGCGCAACAGCAAAGGTGAAAAGTGTTTTCATATCGCAATGATCCGAAATGCAGCATAATATTATAGAAGATTATGGTAGAATACATAAATTCTATTTTGTCCCTCACTTAAATTTTATGACAGAAATAGGTGAATTTTTAGATAATTCTAATCTTATGAAACCCATATTAGACGTTTATTACTGTAGTTGTTTTATAATATTATTAGAAATGTTTGAAACCCGAGATACGCGGGGTTTGGGTTCCCGAAGCTTCCGCGTAAGTCGAATATTACGTCTTTCATCCAAAATACACGTGTTAAATAGGTATTTTGATTAAATTTGGCACATTTATAATCATAATCATTTATTTAATGGGAATCGTGTGAGAAATTTGGATATTTCTGGATTTTAAACGAAAACGTTAAAAAAATAGTTATAAAGCAATTTTTAGAGCAGATTGTACTGGTTTGTTGCATTTAGAAACCCGCGAAATTGGAAAATTTTGAAATCCGCGTAAGTCGAAATCCGCCTGACTCCAGAACAAGACTGTAAAAAGTAAATTACGGATTCACCGTTAAATATTTATAAATTCTCCTATGTCCAACTCGGTTATTGAAGTCTGCTCACCGTGCAACAGAGCGCAACCTCATGTCACACCTTTCATCAATCTGTAGATAGCTTGTGCAGTAATGTCACAAACCAGCGCCGGTTTGTTTACATGTTTCTGCCAACCACATTGCACGTTGCCGGGTTTTGATTGCTCGCTACTGTATCGAAAAGACTAGAACGCAAGTTTCACCGGAATAGTCACGATGGACTACGAAGCATTCGAAGCAGCGCACAAGCCTCAGCTCCAATCGTCTGGCGTGCCGGAACACTTCTGGCCAGAGCTGTACCGTAAGCTGTCCGAGCAGGCGTTCGATGCGGGACTATCCTTTTCCCTGCTCGCGGTGGACTATGGAGATGAAACGAGAGCACCGGAGGATCCCGTCTGGACGCTGCAGGTATCGAAGGAAGGGGGACTGAAGGCGAACGACCCGACGGAAATCTATCTGATCGACCATGCCTGGACTTTTCGAACGGATAACGCACGTCAGCTGCTAAACGCTCATCCGGAGCTGGTGAGCCGGTTGGCGGTAATGATGGGACTGCAGCAGGACGACGATGTGCCACCGAACGCGTACATCCCCCGCATCCTGCAGGACATGTGGCGCTGGTGCAATATGTACTCGCTCAACGCGGATGGGCTGTCGGTCGAAAACCGTATGCCGATTTGGTACGTGATGGATGAGGTGGGCAGTGCAATTCTGCACAGCGATACGCCGAACTGCCGTGTCGTTCCGTTCATGCACATCCCGGAAGGTATCACGTACAGCTTACTCTTCCCAACGGAGGACATTGACGAGGGAGACAACGTGTGTCGAGATTTCGTCGAAAATGTACCCTTAGGATCGAGGGAACGGGACGCTCTGCTGCTACCCTGGCGGTACGACTCGTTCGTGAAGGAGGACTTCTCCCAATCGGAACCCCCGAAGGAATACTTTGTATCCGGTCACATTGAAGAATCCCTGCCAGATCCGGACGTTCCGCCACCGCTGATCGATGGCAATAGACCGCTGAAGGTTTACTCACAGTACGAGCTCGTCAACCAATACCTTACCGATCCATCGTACGAGCTTGTATCCGATCCGGCCGAGGCGGACATCCTCTGGCTGACCAGTCACTTCAAGGAGTTTCGCGAGCTGAGCGAAAACAATCTCAATAAGTTCGTGAACCAATTCCCGTTCGAGAACGTGCTGACAATCAAGGACCTGTTGAGCATCGTCTGTCGCCGAGCGGCCAAGAAATCGGCAGCATCATCCGGTGATGGTGACGGAGATGAGGTGTCGTTGGCGTCCAACCCTCGTTGGCTGCCGGTAACGTACAACCTCAAGACGGAGCTGGTTCCCTTCGTTGCCTACTATCAGAACCGGGCACAGCGCGGCCTGGACAACCACTGGATTGTGAAGCCGTGGAATTTGGCCCGCACGCTCGATACGCACATTTCGGACAGTTTGACGCAGATGATGCGCCTGCAGCAAACGGGGCCCAAGATCGCCCAGAAGTACATCGAGCATCCGGTGCTGTTTGAGCGGGCGGAGCTCGAGGCCAGCGTCAAGTTCGACGTCCGGTACGTGCTGCTGGTGAAAAGCGTTGACGAGCTGTGCGCCTACGTGTACACCAACTTCTTCCTGCGCTTTGCCAACAAACCCTTCCAGATGGACGATTTCGACGACTACGAGAAGCACTTCACCGTCATGAACTATGGCCAGTTTCAGCTGCGGCACATGAAGTGCAACGAGTTTGTTCAAACCTGGCACACCCAGTATCCGCAGCATCCCTGGGACCAGATCGAGACCGACATTTGCGAAATGCTGCGGGAGATGCTGCAGGGTGCCACGAAGGTGGGGCCACCGTGTGGCATTGGCGCGAGTGCCCAGTCGCGTGCCCTGTATGCCGTCGATTTGATGCTCGAGTGGACGGAGGCGGGCAGCAGAATTCAGCCGAAGCTGCTCGAGGTCAACTTTACACCCGACTGCCAGCGGGCCTGCGAATACTATCCGGAGTTCTACAACGACGTGTTCAACTTGCTGTTCCTGGATCAGGAAAATTTGGACGTGTTCAGGCGTATTGTATAGAGCTGCGGAAAGAGCCACCGAAATAAATGGATTTTTTTGCGCACGTGAAAATGAACTTTCGCTTTCGCTGGATGAAAGAAGAGAAAAGAAACGTTCGCGCAAGGTGCAGGCGTTTCGGATCAGCGAAGGACCAGCAGAAAGGAGCGTGGCCGACCGTTTTGTGGTAACATTACAATTTTATTTCTGATGATGTTTATTCATTCGTTTCATCCGTCCCATATTCCAACTATAGTTCGTTACACAACGTCCGAAACAGCAAACGGAGATCGTCAATCTCTTCTCCTGATCGAGCCTAATTCACCTCTTTTCCACTTGGTGTGTTTCAATTTTGTTGCACAGAGTTTTATTACATTATTTTGCCTTATTTAGTGTTGCAACACTTATTTATTTTTAAAATCAGTTTCGTCTCGCAACAAACACCAACTTTTTTTCTTTTAATTTTAACAGTGTACATTTCCACAAGAACACACTGTTCATGTAGAGTCTGCTCTCCTTCGACACGAACAATAATTAACACGCGTGCATTACGTGTGCTAGTTAAAGGGAAGGGGAAAGTCCTGCTCGTACCAGGGCGCGTGTTTCTAGCACTGAGCGCAATGGTAGTAGTAGTATTTTATTAGTAATAGTAGAAATAGTAGTAGTAGTAGTAGCAGCAGTAGTGGTAGTAATAATAGTACAAGTAGTGTATTTGATATACACTACCTGCAGGATACACAGTCATGAAAAATATTTTCATGAATAATTTCTCTGTTTTGCTTCGACAAACCGTGCTGCAACCATGTGCAAGCAAGTGCATGCAGTGAGTGGGTGAGTGTTTAGCATTCCAGCAATAAGTTTTAAAACACGTAGATACTGTTCTCAGTGGTAAGTCTTAAATGCAGTTACAGTGAATCACATTGACATTATTCCCTTTTTCTTCCTCAATATGGAGATATAGCCTACTGGAAGTAAATAAATAATTTCATTTAAATTTTATTAAAAAAAAAGTTTTCATCTTTTCCAGTGAAGTTAAACATTAACAATTGGTGTACGGTACAGTACTAACCAACTGGGTACGTTAACAGATCCCTAAAAAAGAAACATTGCCGTACACACGAGAAATGAGCGATTTGCCCCTGACGGTATGCTTTCCGCACTGCAATAGCTTCCTCTTAAAGGTCATACGCTAAACTATTATTCACTTGTAACTGATTCCGCACTCTATGAGCAACGTGTTGAAATAGAAAATCGACACTGTATTCGGGCGCCAATTGAGATTTATAAGATAGATTCCTTTATTGTTCACCTTTTCTGCTAAACATTATCATTTTTGTGTATTTAGACCCAATGTTACACAACACAGCAACTGTGCGGGTGTGATAAACGTTAGCTAAAACCATTTCCCGCGCCGCCGTAACTCTCAGCAATGCAGCCGTAAAAAAGCTCTTCCCTTTTCTTAATGTCTGTGAATGGTTAAATTAACATTTTAACCGTACAACATAATTACGTGCATTAAATAGTAACAAACTCCTCCTAGCCTCTGCTTACAGGCGAGCGTGGACAGACGAAATCAAGCTGTTAAATATATGCGCAACACGAACGAGGCGGCACTTAATAAACTATCGACATCGGATCGTAACGTTAGGCAACACCGGATAAATAATACTTAAAACTTATACAACTTGCAGCGTCCCACCTACCAGAAGGTGGTGTGCACGACACTACTGTTCAGGGTCGCTTTTTTTCTCTCAATCCATTCATTTGATGAGGCGAACGTTTGCGAACTGCTTATTATTCGCGCCTGTAGCAAACATTCACTTGCGCAAATTCAAACACACACACGCATGCATACCCACAACCAGACACGTGTCTTCCACTTTAGTTTAGAATACTTTCTACGTTGTCTTACTAATACGATCGGTTTCCGCTTAAAATACAACGATCATCATGCATCTTCGTGCTGCGGTGCCGCGGTTTGCTTTTCCTCCTATCTCATCGCACTAACTGATCTTATATGCGCCTTATTTGGCGGCTTGTTAAACATCAACATTGAAACTCCTCGTTACACAACAGATAAAATGTTTATAATGTACAAATCTGAGGAAGTTGAGTTCCTTGTGTGTGTGTGTGTTTTTTTTTTCTCTTCCTCCCTCTCTTTCTCTGTATGCGAAGAGAGAAGGAATCAAACGTTTCGTTACTGCTTTTGGGAAGCATTTACAATTTCCTATCGCAAGCCTATCTAAATGTATGTGTGCGTAATTTCGACATCTTTTCCCTCCTGTTATTGAACCACACTGTTCTTTTGAAGAGCCAGCGCACGATACAGGACACAAGGACATTTATTTTAAACAGCAACAAGCCCACAAATACAATATTGCTCCCCTTCTTAACACCTATACATGTGTGTGTGTGTATTATTATTGTTTTTAGTTCTACTTTTCTCATCTCATCATCTCCTCTTTTGTCCCTTCTTTGCTCTCGACTCTTTCTTTGTTCTTCCGTCGCTTTGTTGTAGTACGCTTTTTCACCGTTTTGTTTTCTCCTTTTTTCATTTCTTCGTGTATATAAATAGCTAAAAAAATTAAACGAATATTTCATATTCAAGTTTCAACACGCATCTTAATCTTTTTTTCTTCACAATATTGTCTTCTGTCTACTACGCTTGTACGCTTTTTTTCCTTTTTTTTTTTCAAAGATACCACTTCCCTTTCAAGTTTTTTGGTACTTCATCGTGCATGGCGCTGCACATTTATTAATGGGGTCTCTTCTTTCGATCTTCTTTTAGGTATGCATTTTTGTTTGTTTGTTATGCATCTGAAAATGTGAGTTGCAGGCGAAAAGCTGAGAACCATGTGTTCGAAAGCTCGTCAGGAGAGGGTGTGTTCAAGAGAAACCGTTTGAGTTGTTGTTGGCAGGGCCAGAAAAAAAACAAGCAAAAATGCTTCTATACTTTATTGGTATTTTTAATACTGTGTCAAGCAACAGCGATGTTCGGAAAAAATAACAAATTAAAATTCCTATGCCCGCCATGCATGCATGCATGATGTACGAGATGAAAGAAAACTACGCGAGTTACGTTTTTTGCAAAAGCTTTTACCGGCTTTTTTTCTACAAAAGCTCACCCAACAATTGTCAATTCAGGCGTGTTAACAAGTGGCAAATTTAACAAACTATTTAGAGCACAATTGTTCTAACAAACGTCAAAATTAAGAATTTACTCTAGCAGCTTTGATGAGATAGGTTGTTTTGTAGTTGTAAAGATGGTTTTACTATTCAGCGCATTTGCTTGCCGGTACAGATCTGTTGTTCTTTTACATGTAGTTTGTGTATCGATAAGCCCATAACTATGCAACAGCTATACAGCCCTTGCAATAACATGAATATGATCCATGACTCTCAGTTAGTTTGGAATCATTTTTCAAAGGTGATAAGCGTTAACAGCGAAAGAGTGAGAGAGAAAATGAGTGAAGAGATAGAGAAAGAGAGAGAGAGAGAGAGAGAGAGAGAGAGGGATGAGCAAGTGTTTGATAGGTGCGCCAAGAGACAAGAGTCGAGAAGATATAAAGCCATCCTAACAGATGAAATCGGAATAACGCATCCGCATGGTGAAGTGCCAGCCAATCGCGGTTACACTGAGACTGGGTCTGACTGTAATTCCTCCCATTCCTCCCATCAATCTGTTCACTAAAAGCACACATAAACACACATCCACGTTCTACCACCGCTTCGGGCCGTTATAATCCTACCCAAAATCTTTTCCTGCTATCCGGCTAGTCCGGCTGAAATCTAGCCTTCGATTTCCAAGCCCCACCCAGTGAGCTTCTGCGTGCGGCAGAACCATAAATCGTGACTCTAGTTATTATTTACGGGATAAACTTTTCGTCGAAGTTTTCTCGATGTGGATCAGTATGCTGTTCGTGGTACCGAACGTGGAGACGCGAATGTCAAACTTGCCATCCATTCCGAGGCTGCTTGTCATCAGGCGCGCATTTTCGATCGTTGAGTCGGATAATCTAGAGAGAGAGAAGGGGCAACAGGAGGGTGTAGAGGAAGAGAAAAAATGGAAGCAAAAGGGATATTAGAAAATTGAAACTTCGGTACGGTAAGAAATGAGTAAAGTCTGTGTAATATTGAGACGACACTTTTGAGAAGCGAGGGAAAAAGGCATGAGCATTTTTCGAGCGCGAAAACGACCGGAAAGCTCACGGAGCGTAGGTGTGGCTCAGATTTTCCTCCATTTGCTGCTTGTATAAGCTTGTGTGTGCATGTGTGTGCGTACTTTTCTTCGATTTTTCTCGAGTCTTTTTTACATACAGCTTTCCCCGGAAATGTATCCGAGCAAATGGTTTATTACCCGACATGTCAAGCGTGTCACTAAAATGTTAAGAGCTCTTTATTTGTGTCCGATTTTTTTGTGTGGTAAATTCTCCTTCCGCATGTTTCGTAAATGTAAGGTAAGCACACATACCCATACACACACACACACACACACACACACACACACTTAATGTGCCTCGGGTGGAGTTGGAGGAAGGAGGTTTCAAATGTCAAGTAGATACGGAAGGATGCCATTATCTGCTGCTGACACACACTCACACACATGCTGCAACCCCCTTCCCGCACACGCTACTCGTTCTCGATTCTTGTAAGAAACGTGATACGCTTCCCCATCCCGTACTTTAAATGCAAAACTGCTCTTACCTCACGTCAATCTCCATGCCGCGCATATCGCCACAGTAGTTGCCGAGCGTCGTTATCTGGTCCTCGCTTAGCCCGTGCAGCGTGGTGCCGAGCCATCGTAGCAGGGGCAGGTTGGCCAGGAACGCGTGCAGAAACTGGGGCTCGATGCGCTGCTTTTTCGGCCGGTCCATCACGACCACGCCGTCCAGCTTGATGTGGCTGAGCGGGCTGGATTTGAGCAGCTTCGCGACGGACTTGAGTGTCCGCACCGCTTCGTCCAGGTGGATGATCCAGTTGCACATTTTCAGTGTGTTTAGATGGCTGCAAAGTTGGCAGAGCAATCGAGGTCATTAGAGAAGGTAATAATTCAATTTATATTAGGCTCAATTTTACACGGTTTGACCAATGGATTCCTTTAAATGTTCATCTGTCCACTGTAGTTGGTGGTTGGCCCATATTCGTAATATAATATCAATATTCATCTGTTTTGAGCGATACTCGGATCGTTTGGCGATATATTTATCTATTACTTATTGAACTGATTTGTTTTGATTTTGCAAATCAAGGCTAATTAAAACCTCTTTAATAATTGGGTTGCTATTTAAAGGCTAGATAAAGAGTGTGCTTTTGCACCATTTGCGTGATAGTGGTTCTTGGAAAATACAAAAAAAAAATGCGTGCTCGCGTAGGATTATTTTTTGTACCTCTTTCTGGTTGATAAATATCATCGGGAACAATTCCAATTGTAATAATGAAAAAACAAAACACCAAGTAAAATTGTTAACAATTAATAAAAGACTGCGCCAAGTTTGGGTGGTTTTGTCTCCACACGATGCGCCAGTAGCGCCTACACAAAGCGATATATTTCAAAATATTTAATCCTGAGGCCTCCTCTCTCGCACTTCTTCTCTTTCAAAACGGTATTTTTTTGGCCTGCACGATCCTGTCTGTACGTACCACATCCAAAATACGATTGGCCGCTAAAGATTGCATAACCTAGTACAATTTTCGGGCACCTTCAACCGTCGGCAAAGTATCGTTTTCTTCTTCTTCTCCTCCTTTGGCACAACCAACCGTTGTCGGTCAAGGTCAAGGCCTGCCTGTACCACTAGTGTGTTTGGCTTTCAATCGCTTATTGATTAGCATAGCAGGATAGTCAGTCATATGGAGGCCAGACGTATGGAGGCACGGTCCTTTCGGGGCTTAAAAACCCATGACGGATATGTTGTTAAGCCGAGTGTGAGTTAACGACTGCACCACCAGACCGACTATATTTCTTCCGGCAAATTAAAGCACTACTATTTCGTCGGATCGTCGTCGACACTACGTTGAATTCTTTATACAAACATTATAATTTTATGTGACTTTTGTGTGATTCGTTCTTTTAAAATTTATAAGACAAAGGGTAGTTTGAAATTAAACCGTAATTTTAAGCTTTTTTTTGCCCATTATGCGAAGGTATGATTGAACAAGCTTCAAACTATTTTGATGACTACCAGCATTAATATAATTGAACATCATTTCCTATGAAATTTAGCAACTTTTTGATATTAACTAAACTAAAGGATTAAAAAATGATATTAACTAAACTAATTTTAATTGGAATCCTTTTTTATAATTCCCGGACAAAGTTTCGTGGAAACCGGACGAATGTAATTTTTTTTTCAATAGTAGTTTGAATTTGACTTGAAATCCTGTTTAATGCATAAACGATAGCCAATTGAATTCTTCAGCAGATAAATTTAACATTTTATTTCTTTTGTAAAAATAAGCAAACATTGTAAATAACAAAGGCGTTCTAAAGTGATTAGCTACGATTCGATTTTTTACAACGAAGCAATATTTCACATTTTCTGTGTCAGTTATTTAAGAAAAATGCATAAAGGAAATGCCAAAGAGTCGGTCCCGT
>AXCO02009561.1:0-12114 GCA_000473525.2 Anopheles melas
GGAAGGGCTGGAGGGGGGTATAGAAAATTGTATGCGATTTGACATAACAATACTCAATGATGGCGCCCGGCAAACGCGTTAATAATTCACCTCCTCAATAAATACACCTTGGACCGGACGGTTGCTGGTTAACCGATTTGTTCGGATAATCGTCTAAGAAATGTCAAATTCATATAAAAATTATAAAATTCATTTGTTTTATGATTAATTAACCTTGAATCAATTGATTAATCGTTAGAAGAATATTATTTTATTCAATAACTATAGGTCTAACAACTAATCATGAACAAAAATCAATTTCGAAACCACTAGACACTACAGAGCTGTACAACAAAACGGTTGCTCACTTGATTATTGCTGCAAATGTTCGTTGTACATTTGAACAGCTGTCACATTTATGCGCACGGTTAAGCCGCCCGCCGGTTAATCCGCCCCCGGATAATCGACGTTCTACTGTAGTATAAATGTACAAATTAGGTTGCTTTTTTCAATTTCAATTATCATTTTGTGCATGGCCGTTTTGGTGGAAAATCGTAACAATCGACGAACCACTGTCAACAGCTGTCAGCGCCGTTCGTCGATTCGCGTCGGTTCTACTTTTTTGATGAATCACAATCTCGTGCTCACTGCTGGGGGAAAAATGGTGTGTGTGCTTCAGTGTGTGCGTGCGTTGTGCGTTGCTACATGCAGACCCCAGCCATACCATTGTGTGTGTGCGCTGTTTGTTTTCATCACATATCGTGTGTGTGCCATTGAAGATTGAGCAGTGAATTATTTCTCCGTCGTAGGCAAGGCGCGTTGCTTTGCCCAGTAAACAGGTAGGTGATAAAGTGATTGCCTTTTTCATTGTCCCATCCCTGGTAGCGATGTGTGTAATGGAGATTTCCCGCAAGAATTAAAATGATGCCTCCTCTAGCACCCCATTTGCGTTGCATTTCGTCTTCGCTTTCGTCGTTGCTTCGTCTTCTTGCTGACGAAATCCGCCTGTGATCCGCAATGGTGCCACCACCAACCTAGCCGTGTGTGAGGTGAATGTCACACACAGTGTTGGCGATCAAAGTGCGCCTAACCAGTTTTGATTGATAGTTTTCGTTGGCTTTTGCGAAACCATCGTTCCGTCGTGCTTATGTAAGTCTAGTGCTGTGTCTAGGGAGTGTGTGTGTGCGCGCGTTTGTTTGGATTAGAATGTAAGGTGGAAATTTTGATTTTCCACATGCCAACACTATCCAATCCGTACAGCAGAAGTGGAGCGAGGTACGAAGTAAAAAAATATACAAACAAACAAACACACACACACACACGCACGCACGCACACAAGCAGAAAGTCTTCCTGTTTGACGTCACGTACACTGTGCACGGACACTGTGTAAGGCTGTGGTGGGGGGAAGGAGACTTGGAAGAAGGGAGAAAAAAATGTCGCAAAAAGTCAGAAAACCCGAAAATGAAAAACGTTTCTGTTTTCATCTGGTTTGTTTACATTCGCTGCATTGATGGTGCCATTTTTTTCTTGTGCACTACCATCGCACACACTGTGCACTCCCGTGTGGCTGAAGGCGGAAATGTTGTATGCATGTAGATGGGATGCATCTCCGTAAAAGGTCAACAAAGCGAGCCGTCCGGTTTGCGGTGGGTCCTTTTCTGGAAATTTCCACTTCCTTGTTTCGTTGCGTGCGAGCGGAAGTGTCTGTGTGTGTTTGGCGTGTGTGGCGTTGTATTGGATGGCGCAAACAGAGATACGGTTGCATTGTTTGATTTGACCGCTTGCGTTGTTTTTGGTGTAAATTATTCATTTATGAACACACATGCTTTTCCACAATCGTGACCATGCGGTTGTTTACGTTACGAAAGGTTTTGCAGCAGTGTTTCATTGTACAGCAATTTTGGTAGCTTTTGTGGAGATCAATCAAAACTTAATTTTGCTAAATTTTTCCTTACTATTTTATTATTTTCCATTACAGAATATCTGTTAGAAAAAGTTGAATTTCAAAGCGAGCAAACGAAGCAGCTAACCTTACCAATGGTTATGTGAGTTTTCTACCATTTCTACTCACCATCACGACAAGGTACTTATGTCCCCAAAAATACATTACATTGCATCAGCTAACATGCAACTCTTATTTTGTAGCTTTCCCAAAAGAAAGACAAAGATAATATGGCTTCCGAAATCGATGAGCAGCTTCGGCTGGAAGATACGCTCAAAACGCTCGAGCAGCTGCACGCCGACCCCTCGACCCGCAGCAAACTGTCATCCCTCACCGGCAAAAACCCGTTCCGCACCGAGCTGGACAGTGGCGGCGAAACGCGCCTGAAGGATCGCCAGCTGATAAGGAAAATATTCGGCAACCGGTGCGAGTGTGGTGCGGAGCGGGCGCCCCTGGCCGCGACCACGCTGCACCACGGCAAACACAGCGCCTCGATGCACCTGGAGCACGGTATCCGGAATCAGCCCACCTTCAAGCACAAGCACCGCACCGATCGGAAAACGATCGTGCGCGATTCCATGCTGCGCAACATCGGCCGCTGTGTGCACCAGAACCTGCGCAAGGCCATGGCAAACGAGGGCAACGCGAGCGTGGTGCAGGCCGGTGCAGCGCTGAAACCGTCCCTGTCGGAGACGAATCTTACCAAATGCTTCGCCAACGAGACCAGTGACGATTTGCTCGATTTTAGGTTACTGATTGCGCAGTGTAACGAGCTGTCGCCGGCGGTCGCGGGCTCGTGCTCGTACCGGCCGGTGGACGAGGAGGCACCGAACTACACGCACAACAGCTTCCGGGCACTGCGCTCGACCGAGCTGACCTGGCAGCAGCTCAGCCGGACGACAGCCAGCGCGCGGCACAACCGTAAGCGGCAGCTGAAAAAGTTCAACAGTACCTCATCGCTCGACAGTGACGGCAGCGGCAGTGCGGAGGCACACTTCAAAGGCAGCCGTACCCGGTGCGGCGCGTCGCAGGGCAGCGTGACACCGCCCGATGGTGGTGATGGTGGGCTCGGCATGGCGTCACTGTTACCGGCCCTACCGAGCGGTAGTGCGACGGTTCCGGGCGCTTCCAATGGTTCACCGTTGGCCGGTGGTAGCAGCGGCAGTAGTAACGGTGCTACACCATCTGCTTCCTCGTCGGCTGCAGCGTCCTGTTCGCAGCAGGCCCGCCTTAACGCCATGCCGTGTGATGTGACGATCGACGAGATGGCGAGCTACTTCGAGACGCTCGTTTACATCCCGAAAAAGATGTCGACGATGGCGGAGATGATGTACATTTAAGGTGTGTTTGGGGAGCGAGAAGAGGAGGCACTTACCACGTGAGCACGGCACCGATCGCACGATCTGGTTCCGCGCTTCGGGTGGTAGTGGTTCTGGTTCGTAAAACGGTGTCGTGTCCTGTACATTTATTTCACTATTCCTTTGTTGGGTGTTGTAAGCATTACCGTAACCGTGTCGTTCTATGGTGCCGCCTGTTGTGTCCGATGTAAGCCTGCGCTGGAACCGTTCCTGCGGGCGAACCGCGTATCTAGGCCATGTGAAATTTTATTATTTTTTTTTACACTAAATCTATCTGTAGGCAATTTTGTTCTGTTGCTTCCTGCAAGCACGCTCCTCAAATGCAAAGCAGTGTGGGTGAGTTTAAATTAGCCAACAATACACAGCATACTCTTCAGAACTTTGTATGGAAATATCAGTTAGTTTAATGTGGAATGTATATCATTCTGGCCAACGCACCTGCGTACGCTAGTTTTACTAGCATGTTCGAATGAATGGGATAGCGAGTGGCGAAAAATGAAAATGATCTGTAGCACTGTCCCTATGGAAAAGGGTTTTATTGGAAGAGGCCACACTGAACAAATCGGTAGAACAATTCCTTCTGCCAGTGTCTATGCTATAGATGGGGAGTCGTGCTAGATAGATAGATGTTGCCTGCACAGATACGCGACCTCGAATGTGTGTGTGTGAGTGTGTTTTGTTTTCTCTACAAACAGTTCAGCCTATTTCAAAGGGTGACGATACGATCAATATTTCCGGTTTTTTTCCATTTAAATGTAATCCTGATTTTGTGTCGCATGGTCACACTTTTCATTTGCTGCATTCATTATCGATCGATCGTACGATACGTCATTCTAGTGAAAATGTATTCCTAGGTGTACTCTATCCATGTATATGGTATTGCTCTGTCCTTAGTGATAAGCTTTTATTCTCTTTCTCATATGTTATGCCACTACCACAGTCATATTTTATGCGCAGTAGTAAAACGAACAAAAAAAAAACAGTCTCTCTCTCTTTCTCTCTAGAACCGCGCAGCACCTAGAAGAGCATGAAGATTAGTGTAAGCAAGGACATTAGGAACGGGTGAGAGAAAGGGGGAAAATGTGTAGATCGAATTTATCAATCGTTCTTCATTTTGTATTCATTGTTTTACTGAATAAAGGAAGCATATGATTCCAGGTTTAAAATTGGTCGTGAAGCTTCAAGAAGCATCGCCGAGAAAATAAAATTGAGAAACAGTATAGTAAAAGTAGTGTACCGAACGACAAAGACCGAAGGTCAGTCTTTAACAAGAGCAACAAATGATTTACCTACGAGAACTATACATTGATTATTCTTTATACTGCAAAAGGAGGTGTCATCATCTGCGACAATCAGTGCAATATTAAGTGCACACAAAGACATCAGCAATCGGGAGACTGCATTGTTCACGAACTGCACATTGTGTGTACTGCTACCTTTACACACATGTGAAACCCAGAAGACTTTACAAAACATATGAAATGTCGCTACACGTGAGATCCAGTACACAACGTGGAGGAGAAGCATGATCTACGAGCGTACCGTGGTGGTTGGTGGTTTGCTATCCCGATAAAATTGAGGTAAGTGAGCAATGTCTAATATTTGACTACTGAAACGTTTTTAGACATTAACACTACTAAACATTCTGCACGATTGGACAACTTCAAATTAAAGAGAGTCACAAAACTGTTTTCGATCGTACTTCGAGTGTAGTAGCTTTTTTGGAAACCACTTATTAACTCTTTTTGCATATCACTCGGATGATATGTTACTCACAGTTAGTTACTCGTAGCTATTTGCCGTCAACCAGGTACTTTAACTTGATTTCGACTAAACAATCAGTTACTGCTACTAGTTACTGTTACTAGTGAGTTACGGACAAGTAAATAGCAATAAAAGTAGATATGTTTTCGTTCCTTTTTATCTTCAAATATTAGTATCTTTTGATAACTTCTCGCTAAATCATGGTTTTTGGACTTTCAAGATGTGATGAAATCTATTGGATCTTCGACGATTCATCGTCTATTTTGGATCAGTTTCATCTTTTGTTTTCCTGTGAATAAGAATATTTAGCTAATATTTCTAACACAAAATATTAGATAGGTAATCTGGTCTTTGAAACTGTAATTCAATAGAATTTGTAAGTATATTGAGCTCTATAGCAAGTTTTAGAGAAACGGTAACTAATATTTTTCGTACAGATCTGGAACATCAACTAGGACCAAACAGCAAACTACTTAGATATTTCTTCTTTTACCGGTACAGTCAGTTTCCGGCCTAAGTCCTCCTTGAAAGCCTCCACACCACTGGCCTTAGCTTTTAGTGTCTTGATTAACTGACCTGTATCATGATATTAAGCGCTACTTGTTAGGGGGGTCTAAATAAAGAATAAATTTATAGGACAAGTAGATACAAAGAAGACTCGTTACTGACTTTGTGAATCCTAGATACTGTAAATAAAACAACAACATAATTTCACTTTACAACAGTTTAATTTAACGTTACCTAGTGCTTTATTTACAAAATACATCAAATGCAGTTAACACGCACGTTCCTATCCTATCCAAGCCGTGAACCGCGCGAAGGACGTTACGTCGATGGTGGCGAGCGCAGGAACCTTCGGAACACTTGATCGCGCTTGAAGTAGCTGCAGCGGTGGTGTGCTGTCTAACAAAAACAACACGTAGCAACCAGAGCCTGAGGAAGTTGATGCATAGTTTGGCACGTTTCCGTTCTGCGCACATAGTGTTCACAGATGCATTAGAGCGCGTAGTTCCCTCATCCCGTTCCATCTTGCGTACACGAAACGCCAAATAACAAAGGTTCATTCTTAAAAGTAGCAATAAATATGTTCCTTCCCCATTCCCCTTAATAGTAGCTTGCTCTATTGGCAAGTGTCAGCTTTGTCGGATGTTCCTGCTGCTGCTGCTGCTGCTGTGGCGGTTAACATGTTCTTGACCCTCGGTTAACCAATGGTACGGTGCCGGTTGGTTTGGTGTTCGCTTTGCAGCACAGAAAGGGAGCTCGCGTAGTGCGCGCAATGACTTGCGCGTGGAGTGAAGTTAAACAACCAGTGCCTAGTTTATGACTTGTTTGTACAGACTTTTAAAACATTGGCCACCTTGGCCTTTCGCGGCTACAGTGCACCGTAGATGGGTTCGGTGTAAAGTACCGGTGTCGCACTGCCGTAGATGTCCGAACCAACGATTCGCTGCGAGTTGATCGTTGATCGCACCTGGTTTTTGTACCTGCAAGGAAGGGAAAGCATGCCCGTGGTTAGTGGTTGTGGAGTAATTTCGTAAACACAAAGTCATATCTTACCGTTTCGCCAGACAGCAAGCCGTCATGGTGGAGGCAAAGGCGGCGAATCCTATCAATCCCGCCAGGATGACTAACCAAGTACCGGACGACGCGATCAGTGCGGTGGTCGGCGGTTTCTTGCTCACCGCACACGAATCGATCTTGTGCACCGAGTACCGGTGGTACACCTCGGCAAGCGTTTCCTTCATTTCGGCATCATCCATAATGCGCATCATCTCGACCGGCGTAAGCGCGGAACCGTGGCGCGTCAGCTGGAAGCAGGAACTGGTCGAGCTGAAGTCCAAACTGTGGTCCGGCTGGCTTAGTACCTGCGCATCGAACACGGACAGCTCGAGGTTAGCGTTCGCGAGCCGCTCCTGCATCTCGACCGTGAACCGGTCCAGCACGCCGCTCACCTCCGTCGGTGGGCGCGAGAACACGAACCGCAGCAACGATTTGTCGCGTATGACGAATATCTTCATCTGCGTTTCGCTGATGCGCTCCGCCTCGTCGGAGTTGGCCGCCCGGACCATCAGCTGGAAGTAGCCGTCGACAAAGTTGGACATACTGCGCGTCGTGCGTATCTCCGCCGTGTCCGGGTTCAGGCTAAACACGTCCCCGTACTCTTCCGTCCGATTGTCCCGCCGGTAGAACTGGGGCACAAAGTTGATACTCTGTATAGAGTACACGATCGGCCGGGCCGTTGGGTCCTCGTCAAACGCACGTCCGTTCGCTATCGTTGTATCGATCGGGACGTTGTGCCGGATACCGATCGTTTGGTTTTCCCGCTCAAACCGCGGAGCATGATCGTCAATGTCTAGCACCCGGATCAGTAGCTGCAGTTGCGATTTATCGTGCCGGTTGTAACTCTCGTGCATAAGCGGATCCGGTACGGTGTTGAGCTTGAAGCAGCGGATCGTTAGCCGGACCGATTCCAGCGTTTCCCGATCGAGTGGCTTCTTGGTGCGTATGATCGCTTGGTTATCTTCCGTGCGGGTAACGTTGAATAGGCCCAGCTCGTTGCCGTCTATGATGATGTAGTTGATCGCACCATTCGGCCCCACATCTTCGTCCAGTGCGGACACGTTACCTACGATCGTACCGGCGGGCTGTTCCTCCAGCACCTCCAGGTCGTACGGTTGCGCTTCAACTTCGCGCACAAACCGCGGCTCGTGATCATCGATGTCGAGCACGTTAATGCGCAGCACCACGGTGGAGGCTTGCGGAGGTTCTCCCATGTCGCTCACCTCGATGATGATGTTGTACGCCGATTTGATTTCCCGATCCAACGACCGGGTCGTAGTGATCAGGCCCGTCTTGGCGTTGATGTTGAACGATTTCGCGTCCTCGATATCGGATTGGATGCGATAGCGCAGCGTGCCGCTCGGTGTGGCCGGACTGTCCGGATCACTTGCGATGACCTGGAAGACCGGTGCACCAACCGTTGCATTCTGGGAAGCGTGACAATGAAAAGGTTCACGTTGAGCATTGGGCATTTGAGAAAGAATTTAGGATTAGGCATACCTCGGTAATGTTGGCCGTCTGTCCGACCTGCGGTGCAATGAAAAAGGGAATGCCATCGTTCGCACTAATATCTCCAATGTACAGCGTAAAGGATACGTCGTTGTACAGCGAGCTTTGCTTGGGAAGCTGACCGCCACTGTCCTGGGCACGGATGACCAGCTCGTACGGTTCCGCTCGTCCCTTACCTGTTAGCATTGCTTTCGTTTTGATTTCTCCCGTTTTGGGGTTGATTTGCAGTAGGCCTGAGGATGAGAATTTTGATTTTCTATTACCCCACCGGTCACAGAGAGAGAGAGCATAAATCCACAATCACTTACCATTCGCTTCACCTTCGTTCAAGATATCGTATCGGACCTCTCCACCAAGTCCCTCGTCCGGATCGTGCGCGGTAATAGCGATCACGAATGTATCCACCAGCACGTTCTCAGGAATTACGGCCGTGTACGATCGCTGCCCGAAGATCGGCGCATTATCGTTTACGTCCAGCACGTCCACCATTACCTCGGTGGTAGCTTTCTTGGCATCCTGCGGCCGGCCAGGTGCATCTTCCGCTACCACGATCAGCTTCAGCACCGATTGCTTCTCGCGATCCAGCACCTGCCCGGGTCCTATCCGTATCTCGCCCGTCTGATTGTCGATCGTGAAGAGGTTCGAGTGAGACCCGAACAGACTGTACCGGATAACGTTATAGCCGAGCAGTGTGTCCTTCTCCGTGCGCACCACATCCTGATCGGTCGCCCTAACCGTAGTTACCACGTGCGGATACCGGTCGGACTCGAGAACGGTGACGCGGTACGAATCCCGCTCAAACACCGGTGCATTATCGTTCACGTTCTCTACCGTCACGTTAACGTACGCGAGCGAGTGACGCTTTCGGTTGCTGGTGATGGCTTTCACCACAAAATCGATCGTCGTTTTGTTGTACGTTTCGTAATCCAGCCGCTGGAGTAGCATAATTTCTCCCGTACGCTCGTTCAGCCCGAAAATCCCATCAACGTCCGGCATCATGAGCTCAAAGTCCGTAATCGGTACGTCGGCGACGGGATCGTCTGCCTCGATCCGGAACACCACACCTCCAACCGGAGCTTCCTCCTTTACCTTCACCTCGATCTTGGGCCGCACCGTGGACCAGCCTTTGTTCCTGAACAGCGGGTTGGTGTCCTTGAACGACTGCACGTACAGCGTTACCTCCGTTTGATCGAACTGCCGCTCGGGGTACAGCTCCGCCGCCGTATCGGTGGCCCGCACGGTAAGTGTGATGACTGCGGCGTAGTTGTAGTTAAGCGTGCTGTTCACAAAGATCGTTCCATCGTCCCGATCGATACGGAAGGCTTGCCGGTAGTCGTAGGATGAGGTGGTCAGCAGTGGGATGCCACCCTTGGTGACGGCGGTGATCGGTTCCACTAGGGCGTACTCAATTCTGGCACTCAAATCCGTATCCTTCGCGGTGACACGCAGGACCTCCGAATCGATCGCGCTACGCTCGGACACGTACGCAGTGTAGGACTGTTGGGTGAATTTGGGCGGCTTGTCGTTGATGTCCTGGATCTTGACGTGAACCGTCGTGGTGGCAGTCTCGGGAATGGGAAAGCCGGCATCGATCGCGTTCACTACGATCGCGTAACTTTCTGGGTTAGTGTCTCGATCTAGCCGAGCATCGCGAGTTACCGTTATCAGGCCCGTGCTGTGGAAGAGAATCGGAAATAAATGCATGAAGCATAAACTTCGCGGACGAAGGGATCCCGCATACTTACAGATAGTTGATTACGAAGTTATCGCTGGCACCGACGATCTTGTATCGTAACAGCTCATCCAGTCCATCTGGATCGGTAGCACTGACCTGGGTAACATTGTACCCTGCTGGAGCATTCTCCGGAATGGACGCACGGTACGAAGGTGGTCCAGGGATGTCCCGATTCCCAGCCGTTGCATGCCCGCGGAAGATCGGGCGCTGATTGCCGGAGAGTCCTACACGCACCAGCACACGCGTATCATTCTTCAGTGGAGGCACACCATGATCGGTGGCAACGACCAGCAACTCATACTGCCCACGATCCGTATCCATCGAACTGACCGGTCGTGTGATCTTAATCTCTCCACTATCCCGATCGACCGTAAACACGTGCCCCGAGATGCTGTTCTCCGATTCGATCCCATACGACACGCGTCCACCACCCTGCGTAGGTCCATCCACATCAATTGCGCGCACGAAAAACTGAGGCTCAAATTCCGTCGCACCTTCGCGGATCGTGCGCGTATACTCCAGCGCCTCAAACGCTGGATGGTTATCGTTCTCATCCATCACATCGATAAAGACGTTCGCGTTCGTCTCGCGCCCACCACCGTCACGCGCAACTAGCGCCAAGCTATAGCTCTTCTGTTCCTCGTAATCCAGCTGCCGCTCCACGTAAAGCCCTCCCTCGGTGGGATGCGTGCGGAAAAACTCCGCCCCGAAACCCTTCACCGCGTACGCCAGCTGACCGAATATGCCGGCATCGTGATCGGTTGCGCTGAGGTTCGCAATCTTAAAGCCCTGGGGTGAGTTTTCGCGCACCTGGAGCGAGTAGCTCGCCTGCGGGAAGGTGGGCGAGTTGTCGTTTGCGTCCTGCAGCCGCACCGTCACGTTGGCGGTCGATTTTTCCTCCCCATCGACCGATGCGACCAGCTGGAAGCGGAACGTTTTCGCCTCCTCGCTTGGCACATCGTAGTCCAGGCGGGATGAATCTAGCACCTTTACCACGATCGGTGTGCGACCTTCGCCCTGCGTTGGCACAACCGCAAACACTCCTTCCGAGTTGTGCAAGTTACGCAGTGCGAGCGTGTAGTGGCTGTTGGGACCGAGATCCCGATCCGTCACAACGATCGCCAGGCCGGGCAGGGGTGTGTCTTGCTCGAGATTTTCCGGGATTGATACGTCGTACGCCGGCTGGCTAAACTCGGGCACATGATCATCCACATCGGTCAGCACGATCGTAATCTGCGAGGTGGTGGAGTCACCGGGCAGCTCGTTGTTGATCAGCTCCGTCGCCCGGATGGAGAACGTGTAAGCGCCACCGTTCTGCGTGATGATGGGATCTTCACGATCGAGCGGCTTGCCGGTAGTGATCAGCTCAGCCACGCCGGACCGTGGATGACCGATGTAGTTAAGCTTGAAGTGTCCCATCGGTTCGTTCTCCAGCATCAGCATGAGCGGGTTCGGGCTGCCGGTGTCACCGTCGGTTGCGTTGATTGTCAGCACGCGCGTACCCTCGATCGTGTTCTCCGGTATGGTGGCCGAGTATGGGGCGTTGATAAAGATCGGCGGCTGATCCTGCACGTCCAGGATGGTGATCGCGACGGACGCAACCGCACGGAGTGAGTTGGTTGGTGAACCATCCCGCGCCTGAATGGTGAGGATGTAGGAGGGTCGTGTTTCAAAATCGAGTGGCCGTCGCAGCTCTATCCACGCTCCGAACTTCCCCTGTGCGATCTTTTCCGTGTGCACGGTGAACACATCGCAGATATCGTCCGCACCCTTGGCCGGGTCCTGATAGCAGCTGAACGTTAGCTCCGCGTTCGCCCCTTCGTCCAGATCGGTGGCAACGATATCGGGCGTCACCGTGACATTGCTGCCCGGTTTCGTCGCTTCACTGATCGTTGCACTGTACGGGCGGCCGACAAAGACGGGCGGGTTGTCGTTGTAGTCGCGGATCGGGATCTCCCGCCGCAACGAGACGGTGTTTGGTTCCGTGCCTAGAACTCCCTCATCTAAACGATGGAAGAAAGCATTATAGTTTACGGACATTTATTGTGGACCCAATTGTACGGACGGCGTAACGGCTAACAACTCACCGGTAAGACTGATGATGACTTCCACCGTGTCCTGCTGTTCGCGGTCGAGCGATTGGCGTAACCGCACCACGCCACTGTCGCGATCGACGCTAAACACCGGTCCGGAGATACTGAACCTTAGCTTACTGCCCTCGGGGTCAACACCTGTACGCAAGCGAGAGACAGAGAGAGAGAGAGAG
>AXCO02009562.1:0-12119 GCA_000473525.2 Anopheles melas
ACACACACACACACACGTTTGCTCTCTGGATCTTCTTGCTTCTTCATCTTGTTGGTTATTTCCTGTCCTGGGTGTTGATCTCATCGTTTGCGTGTCTCACATCCCCCAAAAAGAAGCGTCTCTCTCCTGCCCGTGTTTAGCGCCGGTCGCGAGATCCACTGCGGCTGCGACGGTCGCGATCGCGCTCACGGCTCATGCTGCGGCTGCGTGATCTGGAACGACGTGGTGATCGAGATCTGAATAGAAAGAAGAGGAAAATGAAGCCGGAAGGGACGGTGTGCGTGTGTATGTATGTTTGTGTGACGGTGGCAGGATGCGGAACGGTTTTGTTGCAGAGAGATGTGAGAGTTTTGTTTGTTTGGTGGTAGTGGTGTGAGGGGGTGGGGGGAAAACGGACAGTTGATGTTTCGAGAAACAGAGAGACGCGAATTATTGGCTGGTTCCAACTAGTTTTATGCGAAATTTCGAGATCAAGCTGTTAATAAATATATTCAATCAGTGTGTTTGGTATATGAAGTAGAAGCGCACATTCTTTATCGTCTTTTTTATGTGAAATTGGCTAAACTTGCACTATCAAACTATCGACATTAGGATTAGACAACGGAATAGAATTAAATCAACAAAAACCGTCACTACATAGAACGCACTAATAACAACACACAGCAACACTACATCGATGCCTGAGACGGTGGACGGTCGACGGGTGGTGTTAAGAGCATACTATACACTTCCGGCACCAACTGTTCTGCTTCGCAAGAAGATAAGCGCTTCGGGGCAATACTGAAGAACCACTCCACCATGCGCACGCCAACAACCCACTACAACCCCTAAGAGCACATGTACTGCGCGGAGACGCACTAATAACAACACTACTGAGTTCATTCCTGCTGGTTGCACGAGGCAGCAATTATGGTGGAATATCTCTCCTTCGTGTTCAGATGCGATCATTCAGTGTAGAGAGAAGCACATTGGTTTTAATGAACGTGGAAATGCGTGTGAATGGAAGAGAGCATATGTTTGCAGCTTGTCTTAAAATTCACATCACACTGGAATAATGTTGTCCTGTCTTGGCTTCCTTCTACGATAAGGATGCGATCGTACTTTTTTTTATATAAAAGCCATTAACACGAGAGCCGTTGCGATGCATAAATGAAGATGCTTGGGGATTTGGTTGAGAAGTAGTCGTATTTGTTGCCAGCTGATAGGTTGAGCAATGACAGTCTGCAAATGTTTTACAAACGAATTGAAAAGATTCTACTGCACATAGCTACAACATAAAGAAAAGACAGTTAATTGAGGGAGAGAGGGAGAGAGAGAGACGAAGGCACGATCACACACACACACACACTATTGATGTGTATTTTTCTGCAAAAAAAAAGTAACAATGAAGGAAACGGTACCACTAATAGACTAAAACACAAACAGGGTTTACTTTTACACAGGAAAAACAAAACAAAACAAACAACGTACAAAAAGCCAACTGGTGGTGAAAACTAAAATGAAATAAAATGTAATTTATCCCCTTTTTGCTGTAAATCGAAAAAGAAAACGTTTCGTTTTGCAGGATACAAAAAAGAAAATTAGGAGAAAAAGCGTAAAGGAAAAACAAAAAATCATACATACACATCCTACCTTTTCCGGAAACGGAAGAAGAGATGAGAAGAGAAAGCGAGCGAGCGATCGAGCGCAAACACACACACACACACACACGTTGTGGAGCATTTTAAGATGGTGGTGGTGGGTGGATGTGGTTTTTTGGTGGTTGGTGTTGTAGTAGTAGTAGTTGTAGCGGTGGTGGTGGTGGTGGTGAAGAGGAAGAAGCTTTGATTTTTGATTTTCGATCCAATTTTAAGAACTGTTCTGGGGCGTGATCTTCTCGGTTGCGTTTGGATTTCACTCTGTTGCGCACGTGTGCTGCGTACAGCCACCGTTGAGGAAGAAGAGGCGAGGAGTTCACGGGCTGGTGGTGGTGGGCTGAAGACAGTGTAAAGATGCCACACACGAGTAGCGTACGGGGAGAGGGTTGGTGGTGGTGGTGGTCGATGATTTTACCGAAGGTGTGTTGGCCACGTGTTGTTTCTTTGTGTGTTGGAACGCGAATCACACGATTGTTGTTTTGTTGTTTTTTATAAAGAGATTTTTGCAGCCACGGCGAGTAAGAGAAGATCCTTTCCCATAGGGATGTCCATTTGTTCAAGTCGGTCTAGTCGGTAGAGATAATCGCTTGTCGCTTAGCACAGCGAGTCGAATGAAGATGGATGAAGATGATGTTATGTTGTCGTTGTAGTAATAATAGTAGCACAGTCAACGTGGCAGATCGTGGTGAAAGAGGCAAATAGAGAGTGATGCTTGATTGGGTCGTGTGTTGGCTGGTTGGTTGGTTGGTTGGTTGGGTGGTGACGTTGTGTCGAAGGGAAGAAGAGCTTGAACGAGAGTAGTGGGCAAACCACAGTAGCGATGGGTTCTCCCGCCTAAGATCTAAAGATACATTATTTACGCACATCACACAGTAATGAATTCTGGGTTTTTTTTTTAAAGGAATAATGGTTTCAGTTCACTTACAGTTGCGATGATTCAATAGCGTTAAAACTAGCGGAGTGGGAACTATTAATATAGGGCCTGTTGCTATTGCTGCTGTTGCTGCTCGCCGTTGGGGAATTAACTGCACACAAAACGGTAATGTGATGCACGACGACGAAGCTCACCGATGCGATGCGCAAAGCCGTATCATGCCAAGAAATGGTTGGATGGTGGCAACAAGAAGAGCCCGAGGGAGAATAAAGTCCATCCCGGTGGTGTTGTTGTTGGTGGTGATGGTATGATGGTTCATAAAATACACCAAAATAGGCAGCACAGCACCGTAGCAGTTATGGTGAGCTAGCAGTAGAAGAAAGCAGCCTTTACGGCGTGAAGAGGTTGCGCTGGAAGAGGTTGAGCAGTACGGCAGAAACCGCGACGAACAACATCGTCAAGACGCGTTCTCTGCGGCTTTAACCCGTTTTGCAAAAGGACGTCGCCCATTTGATGACGATGATGGTGCAGGACAAGTAGCAGTAGTGGTGGTAGTAGGTAGTAGTAGCAAAGAAGTGTTGGCAGTAGTAGTAGGTAGTAAACAGAAGTACAGTAGAGAAGAGGATCGGTGAGGTATGGTCGGTGGTGATGATAAAGTTGGCAGGCGGCGGTGCAAAAGGATCGGCGCAGTAAAGCTCCCCCCACACCGTAGCATAGTAGCGCGGCCGAAGCTCAAGGATGAGATGATGGCAAGTTGTGTGTGTGTTCGCGTGGGTTGATGAGCGCCCCACCCCAAAGAGGGGGACAGAGCGACGACAGGTTGGTTCTTTGGCAGAGCGCACAGCAATACAAGCTGCGCCGAAAAACAGCGTGATGGCCGAAGCACAAACGCGAACTGAAGCGATCTCACTGGGAAAGAGATACAGAAAAAAAAGAAAAGAAAAAAAAAAACAGAGAAAGAATCCGGAGATTCGCGCCAAGCTTGGCCGGAGCGGGAGGGGATGAGCGGAAGCCATCGGAGTGGTTTGGCTGGCTGGTTGGTGGTTTGTTGCGATGACTTCGCGTTGGCTTCATCCACTCCTGCTCCGGTGACCTTCGGCTTACCAGAAGAGTCGCAGGATGCAGGGAGAACGAGAGGATAGACGCGCGATTCGAGCAAGCGGCCCATCATACTGTGCGTGTCTGTGTGTCAATGTGTGTGAGATGGCGCTGAAGATCGAGGACCTCCATGTTACGTTGAGCGCACTCTTCCCCTCCCAAGAACCGCATCAAACGGTGGAGAAGAAGGTATTTGGATGTGTGTCGGAACGGGAGACCTGAGTGTGTGATCTGCTGATCCGTTCTTCTGCAAGCAGCCAGTTACAGGCGCATCGTACTCAACGTCCACAGTATTGGGCACGGGGTAGCAGTCGGTGGGGGAAAATCAAGACACCAACTGGTCGGCCAAGGTGGCAAAGAGTGTGTGTGTTCGATGATGCCTTCTGCTCGTCAAGGGTTGACGATACCAAAGTGGGGCCTGTGTTCACCACGGGGGACGAGGCGCGGGCACTGGATGAAGGCGGCACGTGTCGCGGCGAAGAAGAACGGGGCTGTGCGTGGTGGTGCTGCTCAGGCGACCGTCGCTACTGTCCAGCCGATGATGGAGAGGATGTGGAGGAAGATGATGAACTAGTAGCAGTAGTAGTAGTAGTTGTTGTTGTGGTGGTGGTAGTAGCAATGGTAGTAGTAGTAGCAGTAGAAGGGGAAGCAAACTGCAGAACTGTAGGCCGTCGTAATGGAGGGCCGCTGCCGTTGCTGAAGCCCGCTGCAAGAGGAAGCGCAGTGCTGTCGCTGCCGCTGTTGTTGCTGCTGCTGCTTCTGCTGTTGCTGCTGCTGCCACTGCTGCCAGTAGTGGTGTTGCGGCGACGGGCGCTTGCGGAAGTACAGGAAGAAGCACGTGCGCATGCACGCAGTAGCAGCAGGAGTGGTAGCAGTAGTAGTAATGGTAGAAGTAGTAGCAGTAGTAATGGTGGTAGTGGTGGTGGTGTTGGTCGCCGGAAAACGAATGATCGGGTCTAGAAGAGAGTGAGCCGCACCGGCCGGGGCTTCTCTTGCTCGCAGTAGAAGTATTGTTGGTGGTGGAAGTAGTAGTAGAAGTAGTAGTAGTGGTGGTGGTGGTGGTTGTATTTTTGGTGGTTGTGATGGTGGTGGTAAAATTGGTGGAATTGATGGTGGTGGTGGTGGTGGTGGTGGTGGTTGTGGTGGTTGCGGTAGTAGACTTAACACTAGTAGCGCAACTAGCAAAATTTGGACAAGATGATGTTCTGTGGCGGAAGACGCTGTCGTGGAGTAGTAGTAGTAGTAGTATCATAGAAGAGTTTGCCCTGAAATATTGTTTGATCAACCATTGGTTAGATTGTTTTCTTCTACTATACACATACAATTATCTGTTTTTTTTGTTTTCGAAAGGGAAAAGGGGTTTTCAGACACGAGCAAGCGCTCTGTCACGCTTAAGGTATTGTGTTTTTTTTTCTTCTTCTTCTCCGGTAAAACCGTTACTAGTGAATGTGTTATCAGTCCAACAAACCCGCTATCATCTTCGCTCCTTGTAATGCGTTTGTTTGATTTTATCAGTGTTAATAATCTCATCCTGCCAAACAAATACACCAAACCGTATTATTACATGCTCTTTCTCTGCTAGGCAATGGGGGGTGGGGGTTGATTTGTGTTTTTAAGAAGAGATAAGAGAACTTCCTTTTTCAAGCCACCCTTCTTTTAATAGCTTTAGTTCAAACCTCATGTTTATGCTTCTTTGGCTTCCACACACGCTCAAACACACACGCAAACCAAAAACACAATCAACAACACGAGAGGTGGCTTCATAGAAATCCGAAACATGATTATACATATCGAGCGGGTAAATGTTCTACAACGGTTTCGAAATGAAAAACACACACGCACACACAAAGATACCGGGTGCATGTTTCGCAACGAGGGCCATTATTTAACTCTAGATATTTGGCTTCTTTTAGCGTTTGTTTTTTTGGTGGGTAAATACTCTAAATTGGCTATGATATTATGGCATATAAATATCAGAACTAACGCAGTACGTCTAAAACAACACAACACACTGTCCCCGAAATATTGACTCACCTGTACGAGCGGCGGGGTCGGCGGGTGCGTTCGTCGCGTCGCGAGCGGCCAGAAGACATCTCTACCCGGATACGCGTTCCGCAGCATCGTCTTCAAGGTGAGGGGAGAAACATTTGCAAATGAGCTAGAGATCTTCTACATGACAAAGCGAATACACTTACGTTCCATCCAACGAGCGAACTGCGTCCTCCGCATCACGCTTATCCTCGAACTCTACGAAGGCGAAACCGGGAGGATTGCGTGCCACCCAGACGTTCCGCAGCGGGCCATACTTGCCGAACGCACTTTCGATCTCGTGCTTCGACGCCGACGAGCCCAAATTGCCCACGTAAACCTTGCACTGCAGGTCCCACTCACGGTAACGCGCCATCTTATCCAGCGTGACGGATTTTATATTATACAACAGCTAGCCGCGAAAAGAGGGTGTGGGGTTTTGGTGGGAGATGCGTTCACCTGTCGCGAGGAAGGCCAAAGAGAGAAGCGTATTAGCATGAGCTCAATCCACGCATAGCGGGATACGTTGAGGTTATTAGACAACGATATTTTGGGTGCAATTGTCCACTCATTGCATTTTCCTTTTAGCAGCCGAAAGATTCATTTTCGTCCCCCCCTCAACGGGGCCAGGGATCAAATTTTCGCTTGCAACGTTTTTTTTGCTTCGCTTTTGCACCCTTCGCAAGATGGCCGCCGTGTGCTCATCTTCGTCGGGGCATTGTGTCGTCACCAGCCTATTTTCGTTCGCCGTTTTCTCGCTGAAAAACATTGCACCGGTGCCAACAATACCAACCTGATGTAGTGCGTGACGTGAGTTTCCAAAATATGGAAAATTTGTAGCAAAATGGTGTGTTTTAATAACTTTTTTTGTAGGAAAATGCACAGCACGACGCACTATCACACGCAGCAAGGCCGAAGAGAAAATATGGTGTATGTGATGGGAAGGTTGGATCGTGGAGTGTCATTTTGACAGCGGAATCAACGAACGATTTTGTATCTTCGAAAAGATGTCAGTTAAACCAGTTTTAGGTAACTTTCTTGTGCTTCAATACTTTGTTTAACATTGAAAGTAGTTTTAAGATGATTTAATACAATCGTTTTTGGTCAAACAAAGTGTAAACGACTACATAGAAAACATCCAGGTCAACAACTGTCAAGCGTGTCTGCCTCATTGTATGGTGAACATACCTTTCCTTTCTGCACTGTCAAAAGACGGTGGTTGACGTTTTGGGTTAAAACTGAAACAAGGTTCATATAGGAAAAAAGACCGTTAATTATCGTGTGCCAAAATGGGGATAATATTTTTTTCTCAAAAATTAAGCAAAAGATAGTTATGTTTAGTCTATAATTGTTACATATCAGGGGAATGTTTATTAAAAAAATGTTATTTTAATTATTATTATCTGTTTAATGTTGTAATCTGTTGTAATATGTTTAATCTGTTTAATTATTATCTGTATTATTGTGCTTTGAAACCACGAACAAATAGGTGTTCGGGTTGTCTTGTTAAAACATATCGATATAATTAAATGAATTATTGTAAACTGTGTTTCAGTTAATTATTAAAACATCTACCATGCCTCACAATCATTCCCGTGTCGCCTCTCTACCATTTATGAACACTTCTAGATAATGCATTCCGGCTCACTTTCGGTATCGCATCGTGCATCATGCTGACAACGTCGAGGCAGTTTATTTATAAACTTGATGCGAGATTTCACTTGACCTATCCCAACATTAAATTAGGAATCGTAGATCAATTCTTCCTCTGCTAGTCGCAGCCAAACGCTCACCAGCAGACGATGTCAAGGCGCGCAACGCGCTTCTATCTCCTCGCCCCTTGCGCTGCACAGCATACAATCACGATGCACTTCAGTAGACCATGTGCACCGTGTCGCTGCTCGCAAAACCCCCGGGATCATCTTTGCCCGTCCACGGGATAAGCTCGCCCCTCTTCTTATACACTCCACTTTCTTATCGCTCGTCCACGCCACACCAGTGAGTGCCAGTGGTCACGCGGCAAAACCAACGCAAATGGTCCACTGCGAACGCTCCGATGCTCCAAAGAACGCAAGAACGCGCATCATCTATACCCTAACCTAGCACAATGCGCACGGTAGAACCGGGCAAAGACGCAACCAAATGAAACAAATGGTCACAGGCCTTGGGTGTGTGTGTGCGTGTGTGTTTAACTATTTTCGATGCGTTCGTTTCATTTTATGCTAATGTGAAGGGAGGTATGTGAGAGAGAAAGAGAGAGAGAGAGAGAACAGTCTACCCCTAAATCGGACCCACCGGGATCGGCATGTGCATGTTGGATGCATTGAATGCGTCGATCTATATTTAGCCATCGACACACGTCTGGCCCCTTTGCCGCCAAGGGCCCGTGGGGCATCGTGCATTTCCCCTATCGTTTTTGGAGCAGTTTGGCACAGCAGTCGCAAATTTAGACACAACACGCTCCAACACACGCACGCACAGAAACGCCCAAGTTTGGTGCGTATGTGACGCAACGGTAGCAACGGTAGCTTCAAGCCCAGAACGCTTATTAGCAAACGCTAGCAACGCGAACTGTGTAACAGAATCACTTTCAAATCTTCATCAGCACTGTCATCTGTGTGGAGTTCGTTCCTTTTGTTGTTGTTTGCTGATTTGCAGAAATACCTCCACCACCATATTGTTCGCGGTGCGTACCGAGCCAGTACCGAAAAGTGCATTTCACTGCTCATTAGATCACGTCTGTCAGTCGCGGCATGGCGGCTTTTGCGGCGGAAGATGTAACAAACTGCCGGCACGTGTGTGCGCGACGCGGTCCAATCTGCCGCCGAAGATCGATGACCCAGTGCACGGTACACTCAGGGAGCTCAGGGCGATGAAAGAGGCTTGACGATGGACGCTGCTGCGTGTCCGGTTACTGCAAAACGGCTGCACGGCCATGGGTGGTGAGGTTCGACATGTCCTCAATGTGTCCAACAGTAGTTGCCGGGCTTACCGGGTCGTTGGGATTAGTGTTTCAATATCTATGCAGGAAGCACACACGCACACATAACTGTTTTTATCATGTCGACGATGCTGCCATCTATTGGGTAATGCTGGGGATGATACTAGGAAGACGACTTGGGGAGTTGGGTATAGACGCAGAATCTTTGACTAATGTTATTTGATGCATCTTCACTACATACAATTCCTCAATTTTATTTGGAATCTCCAAAAAAATATTGTATTCTTTATTATTATGTTATTAATTATTAGTGAACACCCCTGACCATCTCTAAAAGTAGAAAATTGACCCATAAAACCAATAAGTCTTCCGGGGAGTACTGATCATATCAATGAGCAAACTACTTCACTACGTTGATCACTTCCGATCTGCCATCAGCGGTCTTTTCACCCCGATCGGATCTTCTGGAGTGGCCTCAGATGTTTATCCGAGTCTGTTCCCTTTCCCTACATCATGTCACTGAAGTATGAATTATATCTGCCTCTAAGACAGCGCTCCAGTCGGTTCAAACGATGCACAACCGAACGCATCACCAGCCAAATCCCACGCATTTGGCCTGGAAAAAACGAGGGAATGTGTCTGCGTGCGTTGGAAGTCACAATCTATCGTCCGTTGCAGTTGCCTGTCCCGATCGAATGGCTTACAGCGAAGGTTTGCGATCTTTGGTGGACAGTTTTGGGGGGCCACGCTGCATGCAAAAATGTTTGAGAAAGTTTCGAAACATTTACCTCTCTGTCTAATGCCTCCGTTTTCATACTTCCGCCACGACGCCCTTCAAAGACGTGTGCGGTCGCAATTTTCAAAACCCATCACCGACCGATCATTACACTCCCTATTGTGTTGGAGGTCATTTTCCTTACCGCATTGAAAGACCCTCTTCCCTTCATTTTCCACCCTTTTTCCACCTTTCCCCAAACGCCACCACCGTTTGTGGCAAGTAACAGTTCAATCAACTCACAGACACAGACGACGAAAACGCGATGCACGCCGAGATCGCTTCTAACGCACGGTGGAGGAAGGTGCAGCAGCAGCAGCAGCGGCGGCGGCGGCACTGCAGCGGGCAATTTTCCGATGTTAATTAAACATGTTCATTGCACCCTTTCTTCGTCGTCGTCGTCGTCGTCGTCGTGGTTGTGTTGTGAGTGAAAAACCGGTCAAGAAACTAGCCAGAAACTCCCGAACGAACCTACCAGAGCTTGCCCCGAACATGTCCAAGCAGGCCTGGTTCGGAAGGGGTTTGGGAAAAGTGCATCGGTGCAGTGTGCGGAGATGCACACGGCGAAGAAAGTACCGCACTCTCTCACACACTTAAATGTAACGAATCAAGTCGTATAGGCAGCAAGCTATCGCCCAAGTCCCCCCGTCCCCGGGCCAGTCACTGTCACTTTCGATTGTCAGCTGCCGCGCGGCGTTTTCTTCTGGTTTGCGCTGCAGCGAAGACGGCGGACAACAGCCGTGCACGTCCATCCGTCCAACCAGAACCGTCCATAATGAGCCACGAAAACCAGCGGAGGCCGAGGGCCGGGGAGGTGGCCAGCAAACTTATTGTACGGGCGTAAGTCTCCTGCCCGCGGATGTGCGTTGTGCGACGATGAGTCAGCAGAGCCTCGGGAGAAGTTTCGTTCCTAATCTTTTGCCACAAAACACAAGTTGATAGGGTTGGCAAAAAGGCCACTGTGTGACCCGCATTGGGTTGCGCTCGTTGAACTAAACGCTTCTCGCATAAACGCATAAGAGTGAAAGTTTTTGGGGGCGCACAAGCAGTTGCAGCGCAAAACTACTCAGCCCCTTGCCTTAATTTACCATTCAGCGCGTGCATTATTATCCACCCCGACCAATCCGTCCTTTCAATCCGTCCCTTCCACTCCTGCCCCTTTTTTATGATGCTCGCGGTCTGTTTTTACTACTCTCGTAGCCCGCGTTTACTATTATTATTGCTTTTTGCACAAGTGTTTGCTATCGACTATATGTCGCGTTGGCGAAGGCGGTGGTGATTTTATGCTTGCACCCCTTTTTCTGGCGCATAAAACAGAGACCGTAGTCCGATGGCGTGGTTCGATGGGATGATTGTGCTGATTGTGTGCCGCCGCAGTGCAATGTGGGTGGATGAGTGCATAAAAGGGGGGAAATGGTCCCGGTTTGATAGCCGAATGCGTTTCGAATGCGTGGCCTGGAAGGACAACGACCGCTTGCAGTTGAATTGGGGGTGGGGGGGGGGATGAAGGGAGGGGTGAAAAAGTTTTCGTTCAGCCAGTAGTATATATTGAGTTTTTCATGTGGGATTGACGATGCATTCCTGGAAACGGATACGACTCAAAGACAATAATAACATGTTATTGTGTGTTCGACAGTCAAGTGGAGATGAACTCATTCATAACATCATTTTTTATTGATTGAACAAAGAAAATGCTACTTCTAAGTGTTGAGATAAGTAAAAAGAGAACATTTGTAATGCGTTTTGCATAACTTGAGGGGTTTTGGGGTTAAATGAATTACAGACTAGCGCAAACAACAGATTGTTGGCATCGTTTGCGCGCTTTTTTCTCCAATAGCGTTATTTTGTAGTGCATTTTGCATACTTTTCCAGGATTTTAGTGAAATGCGGGATAACTGCATGAAAGATATGAACAGACAAATGTCACTGTCAACGTCATAAAAAAAATCTGACACAAAATCCATATCAGCGTCACGTACTCAATTGTCATAATCAGAGGTGATACTCAAAACGGTGTGACAAATATATGCTTCATGACGTTTTTGCGACCATCGCTAGTTCAGTCACTATGTCATGATTTTTTTTACTGTAATCTGTTTTACAAAATGTCACTGACATAGTCATGACAAATTCCGATTGAAACAAAATCATGTCAGCGTCACGAGCTCTACTGTGATGATCACAGGCGTGACATTGTGTCCAACCAACTCTTGTTTAGTCACTTGGTTGCGACATTTTCGGTCGGTGATCATCACGATGGTCATGGGAGATATACGGTGCTTGCGAGTGGTCCCAATAAACATAATGAGCAGAGGGAGAAAGCATGCTGATTTTGGTGCTTGAGCTTTCCGGCCAAGTATATTCCAAGAATGTCGTGATTATCGCCGACAAAAATGTCGTAACCAAGTGAGTGACCAAGAGTTGAGTGCTAATCAAAATGTCACCAAGCATGTGATCGATCCTCCAACTGTTTGAGTCTCGTCACTGATCATCTCGTATGTCGCGTTCGGCATGTCATGACAAACTTTTATTTAGGACCAGCAATATGCATCAAGCTACCACGGATAGGTTCAATGTTTTCGTTGGTGAAAATCTCATGATGCTCATTATATTTTGCAGCACTTGACATGAATAACTTGACATGAGGGTTAAATGAATTATAGATAAAGCGGGCCAAGATAGTATAAGAGAGAGTCAGTGGAATAATTTGTATTAAATGTATTAAACCTTAACCTTCAAAAGCATTATTTCGTAGTGCGTTTTGCA
>AXCO02009563.1:0-12125 GCA_000473525.2 Anopheles melas
CCCAGATCGAATCCAATTCCGGAGCCGATTCTGATTCCGAAGTCAACTGCGGAGTCGACTCAAGAATCGGCGGTTTCGAACACGTTCCGGGGTTGGTTTCGAACAAGGAATCGGATAGCTCCGAATGCGAGCTCCCACCACTAGATTAGATACTTGGTACGGGCACTAACAAGAAGCCAATATCTCGATCACCTACCTGCAATATCGGCACGAGACGTGTCGTTTTGATGAACGTATCCATCTTGCTCGCCAGCTCATCGTAGATCGCGCCGATCTCGTCCGGCGTAGCAACGAATGGCAGCATCTCCTAAAATCGACAGCCCAAAATCCAATTAGTTACTTTTCACTTACTTTCTCCCTCTCCCAGATTGACCACCACTTACCGCCATCTTGGGGGCGAACTGGGCCGCATCGCGCTCCGTAATCGGCAGGAAGCCGGGAATGTTGCGCGAAAACTCCTCGTACACGGCCAGCTGGCTCGGCGACACGCCGCCCACATTCAGCTTGATGCGCTCGGGCATCCGTTCCGCATGGTACGACAGTACTGCCGCGTCCCAGTAGCGCCGGCCCTCCTGCCGCGCCAGCTTGCGCAGCTGAAAGTCCTCCGCCAGTATCTTGTCCATCTCGATCGCCACCTTCTCGATGGCCGTCTTCTGGATGAACGCCGTCACCAGCTCAATGTTGTCCATCGCCAGCTGCTGGGCGGCGTGCTCAATGATCGCTTCCTTCTGCGCGCTACCGACCGCCGCCGCGAACGCCACCTTGATGTTGTTCTGAATCGTCTGCACCATCTGGTCGCGGCACGTTATCATCGCCATGCCCGCCACCAGACTGCGCGCCATATTGTGGGCCGACCGGCGCATCCGCGTCTCGTCCGAGTCGAGCGCGAAATCCTTGCGCACGATCTGTTCGGTCGTTTTGGACGCAATCTTCACGCTGCGGTCCACGATTAGCGAGATCCACTCGGAGATGGTGCGCTCCAGGCAGCTCTTCACGATCACCTTCAGGTGCGTTTGGGTGTGCAGGATCGCCACCGTCGGATGGTACACGATGTGCTGCGCGTTCAGGCTCGGGTTCGCAATGTTAATGTCGGAGTAGTGGAAGCGTGGTTCTGGTGGACCGGTCGCGGCCAGCGCCGGATCCATCGCCACGTTTGCCGGCGAACTGGACGGTCCACTCGAGCCCATATCGTCCGGGCCGGCCCCGGGAGGAAGCTGCGGCACGACGGCAACAACACCGCCGCCACCACCACCTCCGCCACCACCGCCCACATTACCCCCGACACCGAGTCCGGCCACGCCCGCACCACCCATCACCGCCGCGGCGGGCGTCTCCTTCGGTGGTTTCGGCTGCGACAGCTGATACTCGATGTTTTGCGCCCGCTCCGGGTCCTTCAGGTAGATGGCCGGCTTCAGGTCGCTGACGTCAATGTTGAGGTTCTTGCACA
This sequence comes from Anopheles melas, assembly GCA_000473525.2. Lineage (NCBI taxonomy): Eukaryota > Metazoa > Arthropoda > Insecta > Diptera > Culicidae > Anopheles > Anopheles melas. The sequence continues at coordinate 1,448 of AXCO02009563.1, forward strand.
GCACCTCGATCTCGAACTTCAGGTTCAGCTTCAGGTCCGGCTCCTGGTGCAGCTCCGCCAGCACGTTCATGATCGACATCGTCCACGGGTTCGGTGGCTTGAACACCTTGCTCTTCGCGCACGATTCCAGCACCTTCGCCACGAACGGCACGACGTACAGCAGCTCCTGCTGGCCCTTGTTGTACGCCTCCACCAGCAGCGACTTCACGTCGATGTCCAGGTGCAGGATCGGCTTGTTGCGCCCGAGCGTCATCATGCCCAGCCAGTGGCCGAGATTCTTCAGCAGCGAGCGGTCGGAAAAGTTCGCAATGCCCTTGTCCGACCGCAGCAGCACGCGGATGTTGCGGAACGTTTCCTTCGTCACCAGCCGGTTGATTTCCGGTATCTTGAGCGCATCGAGAAAGTTCGAGTACAGCACGTGGAAGTTCACCTCGATCGAGGCACGCTTCAGCACGAGATACTGCGCCAGCCAGGTGTAGTAATCCTTCTGCAGTATCTCCTTGATCTCCTCGCACTTCTGCTGCAGATTGATCTGGCTCAGGTTGTTGAAGATGAACGCCGTCTTGTCCTGGATGGCGTCCGGCGGCGCAATGATCTTCTCCTCCCGGTCCTGCGTCGCCACCAGCAGCGTGTCGATGTTGGTTGCGTTTGCAATCGATTTGACGCGCGGCGGTTGTCCACCGCCGCTGCTTCCGCCAGTGCCACCACTGTTACCGCTTGAGCCGGCAACACCTGCACCCGCCCCACCGCCACCACTAGCACCTGCCGCTCCACCGCCGGCAGCACCGGGAGGGATTAGCTGGGCGGAAAGATTGATTTTTCCAGGCGTACCCGCACCGGCACCACCTGCAGCAGCAGCGGCGGCGGCGGCTGCGGCAGCTGCGGCTGCAGCCGCAGCCGAAGCGGACGTTGACACACCAGCCAGCGTAAGATTGCTCGTGCCGGTGACGGAGTTGCTCCGATAGAGCGGATTACCCACCGGTCCACCCCGACCGGCCGCCCCACTCGGCATGAACTGCAAAATCGACGGTGGCAGTGGTCCCGGACCGAGCGTTTTGTTCGGCGGCTCCTGGCCCTGCGACCCGTACTCGATGTACTCGATCAGGTGCGCCGGGAACTCGCTGAAGTGCGCGATCGAGTGCACATACTCGCAGTACTTCGGGTACAGGTGCAGCTTGTTCTTGAACCGGTCCAGCGCGGTAATGCCGAAGTAGTACATCTTCGAGCCTTCCGGCTTTTTCAGCGCATCGAGCACGCAGCGCAGCGCCAGCCCGAGCGCCACGTACGTGGTGACGAGATTGCGCTCCACCATGCCGCCGAACAGCTGGGCCGTCGTCTGCAGCTCCTTGTCCGGGTACTGGGGGAAAAACTTGTACTCCTCGAACAGGTTGCGCAGCATGCACTGGTACACGTCGTTCTCGTGCCGGTTCGGCGAGTCCTTGTAGCGCTGCAGCATGTCCAGCACCTCGTCGATCGACAGCGTCGGATGCGGCGGCAGGTTGTAGATGCGCTGGAAGTAGCTGTTCGCCTCGTCCTCCACCTCCTTCGAGACGGGCAGCGGTGCGTCGGCCGTGAACGGGGCGAGCGCCTGGGTGGGAAGGCCGGCGGCGCCGGCTGCCGCCGCCGCCCCGAGCTTATCGTTCGGCGTTTGCTGCAGCCGGCTGAGCGTGCCGGCCTGGGCAGCGGCGGCCGCACCGGGCGGCAGCGGCATCATCGGGAACGGGCTGCTCGAGGGTAGCAGGCGGGAGGGCGACGGCGGCGTCGCAATGATGTTGTTGAAGCTGAACGCACTGTTGCCGCCACCGGGGCCACCGATGCTAAGGCCGCCAATGTTCGCCGTCAGGCTGTTGAGCGAGTCCACCATCGGGGGCAGCAGCTGGCTGCCCATCGCATTGGCACCGAACGCTTCCAGGCCGCGGTGCGACCGGAGCACACCGGGCGGCGGCGGCTGCTGCTGCTGCTGGGGAGCCTGCTGCTGCTGCTGCTGCTGTTGCTGCTGGGCGCGCGACTTCGAGTTCAGCAGCATACCGTACTGCATCATGCTGTGGATCATGTCCGCCACCTCGGGCGTACAGCTCGCGATGCACGCCTGCAAACAGTTCAGTATGGTGATGAGCGTTTCGGGCGGCAGCTGGGACGACTTCGGGATCTGCTCCTCGCTGTACTTGCCGCCCAGGATTTGCGGGCAGCGGCGCTGCAGAAACTTCAGTATCGTCTTCACGAACGGTTCGCCGTGGTCGCGTATCTTGTCCGCCAGCCACTTCTCCAGCTTGAGGTATTCGCGGCGCGACGCCAGGCAGGCCAGATCGATGATGAACATGTACGTGCGAATGTTGAGCAGATTGGACAGCGCTTTCAGGTCCTGCGCAACATCGAGGATGCGGGACAGCCGCGACTGGTCGCCCTCCCCGACCATGTACCAGTCGGACATGGCGTGCAGGATGATCGGGCGCAGCGTCACGTTGAACGTGGAATGGTTCCAGGCGTGGTGCAGTATCGTGCCCGCGTTCGGATGATTGCCGAGGAAGATCGGCACCAGATTGGTGAACAGCTCCTGCCGGGCCGTCGTCATCGGCGGGTTGATCTGCAGCAGCGCCAGAAACAGCACGTCCGGGCAGAGCGAACCGGGCACCTTGAAAATCTTCATCACCTTCTCGCTCAGGTTCGCATGGTCCGCGATGTACAGCAGCACGTCCACCAGGTGTAGCGACATCCAGCAGGCCACCTCCTTGTTGTCCGTCTCCGGCGGCGTCTTGAGCAGATCGAGCGACACGCTCGTGTAGATGTGGTCGGCGAACGAGTACAGGTCGGAGTTTTTCAGTATCAGCGAAATGATCGACAGCTGACCCTCGACGTTCGTCCACCGCTGATACAGACACTCCACCGGGAAGGTTTGGCCCATGTTGCTCGCCTGCATGCCCATCTTTACGATCGTCAGCAGCAGCGACAGCCCGGCCCGGTCCTTCAGCAGAAACTCCGGATGGTCCAGCGCTACGCACACCTCCTTCCAGTTAAGGGCAGGCACTACCTCCTTCAGCGCTTGCACCAGCACCTCCGGCTTCCAGGTGGTGACTTCCGACGCGGACGACCCGCCATTGCCATCCTTGCCCTTCTGGCCGGACGGATCGCCACTGCCCTGCGGCCAGAAGGCGCTCGGCGTCGGCAGATTAATGCTACTCTCCGACAGCGACTCGTGCGTCAGGCACATGGACGACACAATCTTCGCCACATCCTGGGGCGTGATGTCGCGCCCGCCCACCTTCAGCAGATGGTTCCGGCAGTCGTCGAGCGTCGCGGTGAACGAGTAGCCCACCTCCACGACCAGATTGGTCCAGGACGTTTTCATGATCGACGATTGCAGGATGCTGTGCGTGTTGAGCTTCAATATTTCGGCCGAAATTTCCGAACTCTCCGCGTACAGCAGCGGCGCTAGGATGAGCGGTACGCGGTCGCGCGGAAAGTCGCGGCACAGCTGGCTCCGGAAGCGCTCGTACGTTTGGTCGGTAAGCCCGAGGGCGGTGTGCCGGCCGTACGAGATGAGCGACAGTATCTGCTGCAGAAACTCGGGCGATACGTCGTTAAGGCTGCCCTCTACGTTGTTGCTGCCCGAGTCTGGCGCGAAAGCGAATTGGAAATGGGAACAAATGTAACGTTTAATTTGAAAAAGGAAAGGACGAACATCTGCACAACAATGAAGCATGTTTTGCTTCCAATAGGTAACAGTGCCTTTTCACTCACCAGAGTCGATGTAGCTCTCGATTAGCTCGGTGAGACAGTTCTTAAGGTGCGCTTCAGCAAACCGCACTATCTCCGCCTGTTCCGACTGCAGCAAAGCGATCGAAAGCGCCGTTTCCTGGATCGGTGTACAGGAGAGCGTTTTCGAGATCTGTGCCAGCAGGTTCGACGTCGGCTTCAGGGACTGCGCGTGTATAGGTAGCAACAATCGGCCACAAAGCCAGCCATGCAGAACAACGCATCCGCAAGAGCGCACCAGAGAGAGACACAGCGAGAGGGAGCGCCAGTCAGAGACAGAGAGAGAGAGAGAGAAAGAGTGAAAAAAAAACACGCAAATTATTATGGTTCAATATGTCACAGCCAAACGCATTCGGGCGCACAGTAGGCGCGACCACCTCCATTTTGCTCCCCACAACCATTACCAGCGGGCACTTACCTTTTGCTGCGGAAACGGATTGTCGACGGCGAAGCAAACGTTGGCGACCAGCTGCGGTTTATTTGTCAGGCTCGCGAGTTCCGTGGCCAGTAAGCGAGCCTGGCAATAACCCCTGGCGGCGGAATGTGTGGCGTCCCCGAAGTCGATCGAGGAGAACAGACAACGCAGCAAGTGACGGTCGGCCTCTAGTCCGAAGTCCTTCACCAGCTACAACACCAGTAGGGGGGAGGGGAGGTGGGGGGTTTCGAGAAGGCGAGAAAATTCCCAGGCACGTAGCACAGCAGGCCCGCCGGAGAAGAAGCAGGACGCATTCACCGAGAGACAAAAAAAGACAGAAAAGGAAAAAAAAACGTATTGAAATAAGATTATCACAGTTTTTTGTGTTAAGATTTGTCCCCTTCCAGACAAAAGAACGCTGGCACAGAGAGGCGGCGGCGTGCCCGGCCGAAGCAACTGGAACACTTTCGATAAAAAATGACCGTGACACGGAGGGGAAAAAACAAGAAAAGAAGTAACGCACAAAAGTTCTTGCAAACCTTTCTTCACACCGTGAACGACCGAGGCTGTCGCCCTGCCTGGCCTGCCTGGGCCTCTGTGCGATTCCGGGGAAACGACGGACCCCCGCCGCAGCAGAAGAATGGAACCGAACAGAAGTATTGGTGTGACGATTATTCCTACCCGTGCCGTGTAACTACTTCACTCCTTGGTCCCCTTGTTTGTTTGGTCACAACTCCAGCAAAAACGGCTTGCCCGGAGAATTTTCCATCGTTTTATACGTGTTTCTAATTCCTTTTTCCTTGGCTTATTTCACCGTAAAACCCGTGCACCCTTGTAGGCAACAAAAGAAAGCCCCGTGTACTGCACTCTCCAGATCCAAAGTCGCTTCTCTTTCACTTCCGATCAAACAACATGGCGGAGCATGGAATGACTGCTGGCAGCATCGGCTACGCTCAACAGCAACGCCGCCATCGGTGCTGGTGCTGGACGAGCAGCTGTCAGTGCGGTGCTGTAGCAGCAGCCGCAGCAGCAGCTCGGGAAGAAGACGGGAAGGAAGAAGAAAACGGCAAACGTCACATCGGTTGCCCTGGGCGAAAGGGAGCAGCAGGCGCTTACGAAACACAAACAACTCACGGAAGCATATCAATTTGCCATTTTTATAGCTGCCCGTTTTGGGGATTGGATAAATTTGCATTAAATGGTGGAGAATTTAAAGGCAAACAATTCCTTTTTGTAGAAAGCTTTAATTTTAGAGGATTTTGACACGGAATTCACATACATTTTAGGAAGCTTTTATATGTAGGTAATATTCCACTTACGTCCATTGAAATTCCTCTGCATGTACAGCACGGTAACGTGTTCTAGCAGGGTCAGGAAGAAAGGCAAAATAGAACTTTAAAAACATATGCACATAGCGGCAATATCCACAAGGCTGCTCATTTAAATACAAGTCCCTCCTACACACTCGAAGTGCAAACAAATGAATCATTCTCTACATTCAGTGCCGTTCATTGGCTGGAAATTCAATCGTGCTGGGTGACAGGGCTACATTACCAACACATCCAGCGCGCGCACAACATATCAATTGTCGTAATATTTGTGCAATGAACGGTTGGTACAATAGAGAAGCACCTGCCGAGCAATAGCTTGTCCCTCGTAATACCCAGAGCAGAGCTCGGCTGGCCGTCAAATCATCCGTTCCTCTATTACGAACATCCTATAAATAGCTTTTTGCTTCCTCAACCACACAACTGCACTCGAGACCACTCCGCAGTGTCGAATCCGCGTGCAGAATGGCAGGATTCTGAGCAGGCGACGACACCTTCCCATTCCATGCCACCGAGTAGCTCCTCTGCCCGATCTTTACGTATTTTATAAACATTCCACAACTATGCGCGCGCCCCCGCCCTACTGCGACTTGAGGGAGGATATGCCCTGTTTCGGCTTTCTCCCGAGCGATCGCTTATGTTTTTGCCACGGGTATGGCTGTTCACAACCTCTCGCAGCCCGCACTTTCTTTTGCTGCTGCTCACGCGGGGGACGTTGATCTCATCCCACCCAAATGGGGGTTTTCCACCTACCTGCGCTAGCTGACGTGCTGTGGCCGGGGAGTTTTTCTTGTTCACGTTCGACACTAAGTGAGCGATCTGCGATAAGGCGTATGTGAAAGGCTCTTGGTTCATGCTTCCATCCAAATCGATTCCGAGCGCTTACAACACGGCGGTTGCAGCCCTCCCCAAGTGTGCCACGGCAGAAATTGGTAGGATGACGACGACGACGACGACGGCGGGGATCTTTCGCGTGGCCGAGGACGGGGCTCACTTGGACCGACGTTCGAGAGCGTAACACACACGATTGCTGCCACACACCACACCACGCTTGCCTCGGTAGAAGCTGTGGTTCCTGTTTTCCTGTGCGTTTTGTTTGTTGACGACTGTGTGGTCTCCGTGCTTTTTGTTTGTGTTGTTGTGTGCCGTGGGCTTTCTGGGGAGGCGATGTGTACGCGACAGCAAGGGGCCCTGGCACGCTGGCGAACGGATGATGCAAACAGACACTTTTTCTCCTCCGTTTCGATTTGTTGACGACGACGACGTGCGTGATTGAACTGGGCAGCACCAGCTATAGGGCGTTTGACAGCTCAGCTGACATAGTTTGACAGCGATGGCGGCGAGCGATTTTCTTGCTTTCAAGCAAGCGGCGGTGCTGGTTGCCATAATTTGTGCCATAAAATTAAAAGGAGGGAAAATTTCGTATTTTAATTCTCAGAAAATTAACATGATTTTTTTAGATTGTGTTGTTAAATTATGTTCCAGAAGTAGATCACAGATTTATTCCAGTGTAAGTATTGTTCTAGAAACCATTCCGGGTTTGCTACGGTGCCTGAACCCATTTCGATCTGAGGGCTTGTCCTGAGCACAATCCGGGTCCAGAATCTCGGAGAACCTATTCCGGTCATGCGGTTCAGCCTGAATTTATCTCGGTGTTGGTACAGTACAAATCCCTTCAGAAGATAATCCTAAATCCTAAATGATGGGAAAAATGAAGATTTCGATGGAATCGGTTCCGGCTAGCTCCGAAGTATTCTGGAACCGATTCCAGATAGTAGGTCCGGAATCGGTTTGTGGAATCGAAATCAGAACCGGCTCCGTAATCGGAGTTGGTTTCGGAATCGATTCTGACTTCAGAATTGGTTCCGGAATTGGAATCAGAACCGGCTCCAGAATCGATTCTGACTTCGGAATTGGTTCCGGAATCAGCTTTGGAATCGGTTCCAGAATCGAAATTGGCTCCGCCATCAGAGATCATCAAATCAGAATTAGCTTCGAAATCGGAGTCAGTTTCAACATCCTCATCTCTTTTGTAATCCGTTTGGATCCAATGATGCTAAGTATTGATATCCGCAAAGAATCAAAAATTACCTGTAAACGATTCTCGAACTGATTGCGCTTTTGAAACTTCTTATTTCAATTCAAGAACTGATTCTCGTTCCGGATCGAATTCCATTTCTGGATTCAATTCTGATTCCGTTACCGGAGCTCATTGCTATTCTCAGGACGAATCTAATCTGGCTACTGATTCCGAAATCGATTCCGAAATTGCTTCCGGAGCCGACTCTGGAATTGGCTTCGGAGTAAACTCCGGAATCGGCTCCGGAATAAACTCAGGAATCGACTCCTGTGTAAACTACGGAATCGACTCCGGAGTAAACTCGCCTCCGGAATTTACTCCGGAATCTCGAATTCATTGTTAGAGCATTGAAATCAACTGCGGAATCAGGAATTAATCAGGAGAGCATCGGAATCGGTTCCGGAATTTATTCCAAACACGGAATCGGAATCAAGCAGGTCCAATTCCAAACTTCCACCACTATTCTCTACCTGTTCCGGTTCTAAAAAACCTAGAATTTATTTCGAACATCCCTTCATGTCCTTCCCATCGTCAGACACACCGTGAATAATGTTAGGTAGAATGTGTATATTGATAACATTACACTTAATAACATAAGAAATAATACGATAACATCTAATATCCATGTTCGCCCCCTACCACAGCTTATCGGAAAACACAATCTCCTTGAAAATTGCGTCCTGCTTGTCGTGGCTGATGGTCGACTTGCGGGAAGCCAACGCATCCTGCACCTTCTCCTTCAGCTCGCTGCTCTTAAAATCATTCCGCAGATAGAACAACCGTACCAGATGGTCCTCCGTAATCGACGGGTACGACGACAGCACCGAGTGCAGATCGAGCACCAGCATCTCCGCATCGCAGTTCAGCAAGCCGGCCAGATTGGAAATAACATCAATCGGTGAGTCACCCTTCGCCACGTTCGGGGCCACCTTTTCGAAGAACACCTTGATCTGCTTCGCCTCCTTGGCGATTTTCTTCGCCAGCACCTCACACTCGGCCCGGTTTTTGTTCAGCCGCTTCGAAAGCATCGCCCTGATGTACCGCTTGGCGACCATTTTCTGCGCCTCGCCGATCACGTACTCAAAGTTGGCGGTGCGCAAATGGTTGTAGTCCTGGAAGTAGTCCTCCAGCGTGACGCAGATCGTATCGACCGACACGGACGAGGTGGTCCACTTGGCGGTGAACAGCTCGTTGAAGTGTCCTTCCAGATCGAGGAACGCTTCCTCTAGCAGCACAAGGCCCGTTTCGTCCCGCAGCGTTTGGTACGTTTTGACCAGCTTTTCAAACTCTTCGTAGTGCTGCGTTTTCGATTTCGGCCAGTAGAGTTGCTTCAGCTGCTGGGCAATTTCAATCATCTGCTGACAGTTGTTCACGATCGTGATGATGTGCTGGGTGAAGAAGGGCGCTTGGCTGCGGTCCCGGAAATGGCGCTCCTTGTACTCGATCACGGCGGTGCGGTAGATGTGACCGTACTTGGTCATCTGCTGGATGCTTAGTATGAGCGCGTTGAACGTTAGGTCCGAGTGGGTCGTGTTGGTGACCTGCAGATTTTGATCAATCATCTGGTAGATGATCATCGGGGCGGACGTGTGGTAGTACTGGTCGCTCGTTTCCATCTCGACACCGTTGATCCAGTCCGCCTTCTCCGTTTCCAGCGTCTTGGTCATCCACTCCTGGTAGTTCCGTTCCATCGTGCGCAGGTAGGCCGTTTCCATCTCGTGCAGGCGCTGCTTGCTTACCAGCGGCCCAACGTCGGACAGGTCTATCAGGAGGTCGGGATGTTGCATCAACTCCCGGCCGGGGTAAGTGTTCATGATCCAGGACAGTATCGTCACGTACTCGTTACCCTCCAGCCCTGTTTGTATGAGTTCTTCGAGCTAAAATACAAAGAAAAAGTTCATGTTCGAGCCGTCGAGCAGGAGCGATGTCATGCCGCAACCGTACTTACATATTTGGACATTGCATTGTGGTACATTTTTACGTACTCGTTCAGTATGTTGTAGTGCGGAGGAAAGCAAGGTACGCAAAGCGACTTTACCACGCGCAAATCCTCCAGCAGGAACTGCCTGGTCAGCTCGAGATCCCGCACCAGCCACATCTTGTTGTCGGACCGTTCCTCCAGCTTCGATCCTTCGATGCGCTGCACCACCGCCTCGTTCAGCACATCCAGCGCCTTTTGGCGCCAGCGTTTCGGTCGCCCGGGCGCTATGAAGCCCGTATTTTTCTGCTGCTGCAGCGCGAACGCATCGGCCTTCTCCTCACGCTCGATTATGCGCAGCGCCGTAACGATCACGGTCGGCTCCTTGCGCACCGTGTTGAGCGTACGTTGCAGCACGAGCCTTATTTTCTTCTCCAGCGTCACCGAAACCGTCTCCACCTTTTCGAAGTACCGCTTGAGCGTAATCTTATCGTGAGCGTTCTGTTTCGGCAGCTTGTGCAGCTCGTACAGCAGATCGTCGCGCGAGTTCTCCAGATCGGACAGACACTGGTGGGCGTGCAGCAGCTTATCCTCCTCGATCCACTGCATCGCCTTGTCCACGCTGGACTGGACGGTGAAGATGTGCTTCAGGTTTTCCATCGCCGTCATGTACTGGGAATGTTTGGCATTTTCGTCCCGCACGCTCTCGAGCGTATCGTATACGGCCGGCACGTCGGTAAGCATCGCGAACGCGTTCTTCATCCGGTCGCCGATCTCCTGTATCTGGTCCAGGGCGGTCTGCAGCTTCTTTACGCCTATCTTCACATCGTCCGTCTGGTTCTGCATGCACGATTTGAGCTGTGCGTCCATGGAGAGGTTCTTGCGATAGATGCGCCGTCGATACTGGTCCACCTTCTCCATCTGGTTGGAGCGCTGAAACATGTTCTTCACCTCGTTCAGGGCCGCCTGGCGCGCTTCCTGATGAATCTGTTCGAGATCCATCGTGCAGGGTTGATAATTTTTACGGGAAAGTGAACACGAAAGCACGCCCCACAAATCGATCAATTGCTCCCACCCGTTCCAGGCGATGTGGTTTGTTGGTTGTTGTTGTTTGTTGTCAGACAGATGACGTAAACAAGCTGGAGCACGCTCTCAGAGTACCCCGCAGTCCAAAATCCGGTTTT
>KI921701.1:0-10577 GCA_000473525.2 Anopheles melas
CGGTGCGTTGAAAAAAAAGGGTCCTATCTTTCTGTCCGATACTGTACATATCATAACACTCTGAGTTCGGAGAAAAGTCACGTCCATTCTTAGCAGCATTGAACAAACTACATTGAGTTTGATAATTGACCAGTACATGGAGGTCTGGAATCAGTAGCTGGGTTTAAATGATTTCAATTATTCAAAAATCTCTCGACAGCAAGATAGATTATTCGGTAGAATGTACTAACATTTTTACGTGACTTGTAGAAAGCCAACATAAAGAACAAAAAAACAATCAAATCAACAGCCTTTAAACAATATTTCAAACTTTGACAAAAGGGTAAAAGGCTAGCTAGCAGTATATATTTTCTAAATTAGCTAATTGTTGGAAACTGTTATAAGGTTCCAACAAACTGTCAGCGAAGGATATGTTTTTGTGTGTGTACATAGGCATAAAAAGGGAGAAAACCGCGCAAAATAAGATAATTGGGATAAAAACACCCAAGAGCGAAGATAACGGAGAATAAAGAAAAAATCTAAATTTTTGGTGCACCCTCAGAACTTACCTAACAAATTCACTTTGTTCTCTTATTTTTTGGTTAGAGCGCCAGTTTCTAACACTAATCAAAAACTAAAATTAACATTAGTCACTACCTTTTTTCATGTGAAAGCTTTACACTGATCATATTTATCCTGTAACATAATTACAGCGGGTAAAAAAATGAAGCTAAATTATGTTGCCGGAGTGTTTCTGAGTGCAGATGTTTAAATCAGTGCTGAATAATTACATGCTATATGTTTCATTCATTTTAATGCATTCATTGACTGCTTCTTCATTTAGATTACTAGAACCGTGTTGAAGCACATTTTCATACTAAATCTCTCGTTGGCTTCGTTTTTAGTATTTTTATATTTTTTTAACCGTAAACCTCAACCCTACGTCGTAAAGTTCTTCTAAAGTAGCACTGGTTGTCTAATCGTTAATCGTTAAACTTTCGGTCCAAAGTAATTAACAACTCTCCCGTGTGGTGTGAAACACCCGGCATGCCGTACAATTTATTTCATGCAAATTAGTTAACGACTAGTGCACCAGTGAAGTGTATATGGAGAAAACTAGAGATTGAAATCGGACATGTTCGACTGCATCTGTAAAAAACCTTCAATATTGGTTGCTTTTGCTGCCGGTGTGCTCTGAGCACAATTCTCTTTCTCTCCATAGTGCTCAAACAAATTCAAATGTCGAATCTGCAAAATTGTCCTACCGGCTGCGGGCATGTATGCACCAATTAGGTAAATTTATGCGATTTATGCTGGTACTGGCCTTTTGGTGAAAAACTCAGCCCCACGGGTGTACTAAATATTTGACTGCCGTCGTTGCTGGAATCTCAACGAAAAGCGACCGACCGAGTGCGACAAAATTGGTTTGCCCATCGGTTTGCATTCGAGGAGCGCGGAGGGAAGACAACAGTCGACAACGGTCCGAAATTAGGTTGCTTATTTTCATAACATTTTAAATCATAGTCGCAACTAATTAAACCGAATGATTTATGCAATTGCTCTAGCCACCGCAAAACCGGACAGCCGTGATAATGGTGTCGATTATAGTGTTTCTGTTTTTGTTGTATAGTATCACACTCCCTACCTCACAAGCGGAAATAGCAAATTAGTGGCTTTCCTCTGCTGAATCCGTGTCACATATCGCCATGATTTGAGCCAGTGTTAGGTATTTGCACATGTACTGATGATAAATCGAGCCATTGGAATGGTTACAAATCTCGATTTAGCTTTTTTTGTTAAAATTGCGTTATGTATTTTTTTGGAAAGAAGAATCAACGCGTTTTAAACCTAGATTGAATTTCCATCAGATGGCTTAATGGAAATGTTTAACTAATAATGTTATTTACGAGTGATAAAAAATGATAATTGATATGCATTCGTGTGTTTAACTATAACACATGGGCAGAAACATGAACATTTTTTTTAAACGACGCATTTTATTACAGTCACCTGAGGTCAATTTAATCGATAACATCCTCATAAGATTAAAACCAGTAAGCGAAAATCGATATGTTATGTTACGAGGTTTTTGTATTGCTAGATGTTTACGTATCGTATTTTAAAATAGCTTTGTTTAGTACATAAAATACAGTTGGAATGATTCTACCAAAATTTAATTGATAATTGTTTAAATTATCCGTACACTAGAGATACCATTGATCCATTGAGATACAATGGATAATGAATTATTATTGTTTTAGTAAAATAATACCGATGTTTTATCTTCAAGATAATTTAAACTCCCTTTAAACATTATTTAAACGTAAAATAAATAATAATACTATGTAATAAACGTACAAAATTGAATATGTTTTAAAGTTCAATTATTTATATGGTTATATTGACTCAATGGTTTCGTAAGCTGTTAAACACTTTAAGGTTTTACTTGGGTTTTCAATAGATTCCTATTACATAAGTGAATGGTTAATGTAATGTTGATTTTATGCTATAGTGTTCGTTAATTGAAAATTGAAAAGTAATTTAAACAAATGTTTAGCATAAACTTGATTTACAAAGCATTTTTTATCACGAATTGTTGAGCTGTTGATTAATTATGTTTGCTTTTGTCAGTCCAATATGCAATGATGCCTACAATTGATCATCAACAAACCGGTAGTTGACGAATAATGATAAAACTCACGTATTTAACACCTCAAATAGGGCATTTATTTTGCCATGTTTACACGCACATTCATCCTGCTTCGTCACGGTTTAAACGATGTGAACGAGGTTCGAGGTTTCGAAATTGAGCTTTAAATATCGTTTATTTAACGATCGTTTTTCGATCAGACGGCGTCCGACTTTGGCCTGATGCGGTGACGACAATGGCTGACAACAGTGTCCCCAGAATAAACAATCAATTTATATTCAATGTCAACAGCAAAAAGAACCGCGAAACTCAACGGAAATGAATGCAGGGCGAGAACAAAAAAAAAACTGTCGCACAAAAAAAAACACATTCATTAATAATAATTACTTCCGTGCGAACAGCGCTGCGATTTTTGAGACCATCAACAGAACTGGACGGTAAGGAATGTTGGGAAAAGTCGCCACAATTCGCCGATGAACGGTGGGGATGTGCAGAATGGATGGAAAAGTTTTGATTGAATTTCCATCGGCAAATCCACTGCATTGCGCCAGCCAGAACGACCCGACCGGATGGATGGAAGCGCGTTGGTGAACAGCAGAAAAAAAACACACGCAACTGGCGGGCGAACCACATGGCCCGTGGCAACATAATGCAAAACTTCACCCGGATCAGAAGTTCGCTAAATCTCCGAAACCATGACCAAGCAATCCTTCATTCCCGGGGACCCAATTTTACAAACATCATCATCTCGAGGCTACAGGGACGTTTGGCAGCATTGGCGCGTGATAGAACATCACCAGAGTGGTGGTGGGGAAAGAGAGGAGGAATGGTTTTGCTGTTGTTTTTGTTGTTGTAGTTTGGGTTTGTTGTACTCTGGAGTTCGGCTTAAAGAACAGAGCAGCTCAGAGGAGACATAGTCGGGACTTGAAGGTCCAATTCGATCGTTCAAAGTTTGCCAAAGCCACGGAAGCAAGGCAATGTGCTTTTGAGGTTCTGGGTTGTTTCCCGCCTCTACTGTGCACCTTACCCGTTTATCCAGTTTTTTCACTACCAACTGGTCCCAACATGCTGCAGCGTAGCATTGGCATGGCAATGTTTTTTTTCCGTTTCACAGGCCAGAGTTTTTTGATTGATGACGCCAGAATAATGTGCTTCCATGTGGCGGACGAAAGACAGAAAGAAATCCTTAACAAATTTCTCAGAAAGGCGCCCCCTCTTTGGAACAGTTGCGCTACATTTTTCGTCAATCACCCGTGCTAGCACCAAACAGAAACACATTATCGCTTCGTGTGGATCTTTTCTTTTCCATTTTGTTTAACAGTTGAATCGAACGAACTGCATTTCGAAATTTCCGCGCTAAAATCACTCTGAAGGCAGGAGGTGACGAAACGACAATGGTTGTAATAAAACCAGTCTAGGCAGAAATGGTATGCTCTTAAAAATGGACGCGCAGACTACGTGACAACGAGCAATTATGTGGTTATGATAAGGTTTTATGTGTACAGTCAACTCTCTCTTATTTGAGAGGCGATGGGACTGTCGAATAAGAGGGGTTTTCAAATTACAGAGGTTGAAAGTGAATGAAAGGTCCATAGAAACAAGAAAGAGACAGAACATTTAGTATGCAGCCTTAACTGTTGCTATAGTAAACTGCGAACAGAATCGCCAATTTGAACATACATCTTTCAATAACCATGGCAACACCATACACAAATAAGAGGGATACAGATTTCAGAGGTTTTCCAAATTAGAGGGACAAAAATGTACTGGAAATCAAGGGACTGTGAAAAATATTCAAATAAGAGAGGTTTCTCAAATTGGAGAGGTGTCAAATAAGAGAGGGTTCACTGTATTTTGTGTGTTTTAAATGTTGGTTGAAATGTGTATGCTAAGCTACAAGATTTTATCAGACTTAGAGCTTGGAACTGTATTTCATGGATTTTTTAGGATAGATTTAAATAATTAACTTGAAATAGATGAAATGAAATAGATTTCATAATATTTTATGTTAATTACTATGTAAAACAAATTTTTAGTTATGGAGAACACACCATAGTAAGAAATCGATTCGCATCCAGTTCTCGTTGCAAATAGGTTAAACTCATAGCAAGTATCGTTAGTCAGTGATACGGGTAGGATTTGGTTTACTTCACCGTAATTCAACATTGTTCAGTGTGTGTGTTTGAGTACACGGAACGTGCTCAAGAATATTTAGCAAGCATTTAAGATTGCAAGAATGTGAAGGAGTTTAGATAGTCTGTCAGTTGCACAGAACCCTTCGGCGAACCATAATGGAAAACGTGCCGCTTATTATTGATACCAGATTTACGCACCTTTGTTAAACAGAGTTTGGAGCTTTATTATTTAAATCAACCAACCTTTTTTGCAAGAAAACTCACCAACGAGATATTAGAATTACAAAACGGCCCTAAACCATTGGAAAGAAATACCCGCCCAATGGACCGAGCATCATTCTCAAAACAAATCAAATTAGCTGTCAAATCTAATAGCATTCATAAACCTTTCAATAACACACCTTCTCGGTCTCGAAAGGCGAGCAAAATTAAATATCTTTATGCAGCTACTTTACACCTCAAAACTATCAATTTAAATTCAATTTTCGGCTCCCACAGCATTAAGGGTATCGTTCCTTTTTCTTAAATAACACCTTACTGCCCATCTTTTCCTTACATTTTTTTAGCAATTCCATGAGGTCTTGCTCCCTGAACCGCTACGATCAAATCGATTCCAATCACAATAATCTGTTTACCCAATTATTTTTGAAGCAATCGGCCAGCCACAAAGATTTCGGGGCCGTGTTTGCTGCCAATACTTGTTAGCCCCTCCCGGCGTGAAAAAAACAGCGGGGAGTAAAATTTAGTGTCGGTTGTTGAAATTTTGATTAGACTCCCTTTTCGTTCCTACTCGCCTGCACCACAACCACACACAGCAAACAACTCTAGTCAGCTCGTTGACGCCAGCTGCGTAATCTGGAAAACCGAGACCTTTCACGCGGTGTGGAAAAACACTCATTTTACCACCCATTTCCTTTCGCAGCGCTTCTTTTTTACCACCAAAGCTACAATTCCATTTGAAGCCCTTAGCTCGGTGGTCGAAGTAGACTGAATTTTAACGAACTTGCGCTGTACGCATTCAATTGAACTGTTTGCCCGTCAATGCTACTAGAGGATATGCGTCACTACGAGAAAAGTGGTGCAAAAGTAAAAAAGCGATTGAAAAAAAAACGGCCGTACAGAAACGATTAATCGAGTCGAAAACCTTCGTTCACAAATACCTTACCGATTTGGCATTATAACTAAACTTACCAAGCTACCCAAAGGATCCGATCCGGAAACCGTCGGAACGTTCGCACTGTCTGTAATCCTCCAATAAAGAACTGTAATTTATTTGTTTATTTTGCGGTTTTTCCCACTGCTCTTGCCACCAAAGGATCGTTGAAAAAAAGGGCAAAAATAAAAGTGAAAGTTTGGGAGCGATACCAGCACAACGAGCTGAAGCTGCTCTTGGTAAGGCCAGTGCAGCTGGACCATGGGCAGAAATCGATATCGTAATGCTGTGTTACAAAATCAGTTACCAGGTCACAAACACCTTTGCGGAACGGAAAGGATGCGAAACTAAATTGAACTCAAATAGAATGGCACATGAGGATTGGTGCTAAAAATAACCGACGCGAACCTTTGGTGGTGATAGATACAGGAAAATCCCTGTATAATATTATCCCATATATGTATGCTTCATAGTATTGTAAGTCGGATTTCGGTCAGCAGTTGATCGATCAAGATCACAAGCACATTTTTTATCATTCTGATACAAGACATTTGTCATTTTTCAAAAATTAAGTACTTGTAACAGGTAGTATTTGTGTTAAAAGCGTCTTGATAGTAGAGTTAAATACTCAAGTGAGTGGATAGGCTCTAAAATTAAATTACATATTGTAAATACTTATTTGTACAGTTTTACTTCGATACTTTTAATAAGGATAAAATATGTTACTCATTCCACACACAGAGTTGTTGTAGTTGTTTTATTTTTTATGAGGGTTTTTAGCATTCACCGCTCGTGATTCACAATTGATAAACTACTAATAATATTTGAGATAAAATTAAAAATGAATAAAAAGCTCAAGAAGAAAAAAAAGAAAAGGTTTTACTACCATTATGGTGGAAGGTTGAAATGTCTGTTAATTCTGATGCTTTTTCATTTAAATTATGTTTTTAAAAATATATTTTAATCCATATACTTTTTACACTTGTTTGTTGAGATTAGTTTCCTTTAAAAAATTCAAAAGCTTTTCAACTTCATTGTAATTGTTTGAAAGTGCAATGTCCAAATGTTCTCCAAGTTTGTATTTTTCCTTTGGGCGTAATATCCAAAACAATTTATTAGAATGTGTTCTACCGTAGTATCACATCCACAAAATGGGAATTGGTCGCTGTGAACTAGTGGATCGTTGCCAAGGTGCCGTAGCTTGTTTTATTTTTTTAAGGTTGGTAATGGGTAATTTGTTCCATATGTTTTTCCAGCTCTGATTCATTATTCCTTTCCATCACAAGGATGCATCACTTCTGTAGATAGTTCCATCTACATGATCTTTGATAATTCTACCTTCATTCGCAAGACGGTAAGCTACTTCATTTCCTGCGATGCCTTTATGTCCTGGTATCCAAAAGAATTCGATTGACCTTTGTTTTGATAATGATTCGATAGATTGTATGTAAGGGTTTCGTATGAATCCTTTCTCTAATAGTTTCAGAACACTGGCGCTATCTGTGAAAATAACGTTAGGTCTGTCATTTACGGTCTCTAGCACAGAGCGGGTTTCACAATCATACGAATTACAAACATCACATATTTTCTGTTTTGACTTATTTCAAAGTTTTTCAGTTGAAGATAAGATATGTAACAATTCAAAACATAAATTTTAGCTAGAATGTAAATTAAGGATTAAAATTAAATTAGTGGTGGAATCGTTTCTACCGCTGTTACATATGAACGTTCCATTTTGTTGACATTAATTTCTTTTCTAGTACATACATATCCCGAACACCGAACAGCACTGATTTACCTAGTTAATTGATAGAACTAATTATCTGCGTTAAGCTCAAGTTATATTTTACTTTAGTATGTTCATTTAGACATTCCCATCCATTGCATATTTTTATGAAAAGATAGAAAGTGCATAGAGCCACAGTATAAAAGATAAGAAGAATGACTTTTAAAACAAAACAAAAGAGAAAACAGTGAAAATCAGTAAGATTATCAAAACAGTCAACCAAGACAAACTACACACTAACAAAATTTATAACGCTGTTCAGTAATTTTTTACTGAAATTTTGTCAGCTTTATTTACTGATCCGTTAAGTAATCTTCACAGTACATCACAGTAAAGCCATGCTGATAGTAGTGATTGTTTAGTAATTGATGGCGATTAAAAAGAGTTGAAAAAAAACATCCAAATTGAGGATTTTATTGATTATTGAGGCGCAGGGTGGCAGTCCGTTCAGCTTATGTTCATTCATATTTCATAAAGTTTGATACATATTTAAGGACCGTTCCTGCTGAATAATAATAAACTTTATTTTGTCGAAACAATTTTAATGATTCGGTAAGCACTCTCGAAATTTCAGCAAGAGCAGCACAGTGGTGTGAAGATTTAGCCTACCAACATAGTTGCCAATTCTTTCACATTAATCTCGCAAGCCGAAATCAAATCGGAAATTTTGTTGCGGTGTATGTAAGCGCCTACCAAAACAAGTGGATGTCGCGTTGTATTGTTATGATATTCTGACTGTTGGAGCGACTTGACAGAATGATTTGCTGTATTTTCAGTAATTTGTTTTACTGATCTCTATTGAAACGATTACTTATTTTGCTGATTTTTAGTAAAAATTATATAACTGAAATACAATCAGTTAATTGTTTGAATGAAAAACTGTAAAAACGTACCAATAATGCTGAAATTCTGTATAACTATCTATTATTGAATGATGTTCATTATATTATTGAAGCAAACTTTGAAAATTTGCTGTGTAGTTCCTTAGCATCATTTTAACCCAGATGCAAGAAGTGGTTTATTTTTTACGAAAAATAGAGAAATTGCTTAATTACCGGCATTCAAACATGATTGTATATTGTAAAAATGACACTCAAATCGATTTTCTCTTTAATAAAGTGCAAAACTGGCTACTGTGTAAATTATGCATGTTTTATATGTTCATTATATAAAATGAACACAATATATGAACACAATATGAAGGAACACAATATATATTAATTCAGACTTCATGCTGTACGCGTTACAGCCTGTTCCCGATTTACGCGGTTTGTGCGTTTCCGAGGAATCCGCGTAACTCGAATATCCGCGTAAGTCAAATTTCACGTTTTTTGAATATTACTAAATTTTTTCACTAAAATACTATTGATTACTGGGAGTTATTTATTTAATTTAGTACTTTTATACACTTTATCATTTATTTGATATGATTCGTGCAGAAAATTGTAATATTTCTGGCTTTTAAGCGGTTTCAATTTGTTAGCAAAAATGCAATTTATACCGAACTTGAAGCAAATTGTACTGATTTGACATTTAATCTGTCAAATTTAGAAAATCGCGTATCCCCGAATCCGCGTAAGTCGAGAGCCGTGTAACTCGGGAACAGACTGTACTATCTTTTACTCTACGAACATGTTCCATGTACTGGAACATGGTGAGTATGTATGTATGGTAAAGTCGTACGTCGAACACATCAGTTTGTTTTCGCTCGGTAAGCGTATAGGATGTATAAAAACAAAACTACGCAACATGCAAAACTTTTTAAGCTTGTGTATATTTTTGTCGTTTTCTTTTTTGGAGATGAAAAGTGAAAAGCCAACATGTTGATGTGCCGGTTGCCAATAAGGTTGTGGCTGACGGGAGGCGCATCGATGTCAAAACTTTCAAATTAAATTGCTCTCGGTAGTCTCCGTTGGCAAGTGGAAAACTCTGCGCCATAAAACACGCCTGTCCAACCCGCACCGCACCATTTCTCCATTATTCCAGATTCCAGTCGCGGATTCCAGTTCCCGAGTAACTTCTGAAGGAGACAAACAACTTTCCAAAACTACCGACGGGGGATAAATCGACGGACCGAATCAAGACGCTTTGGCTGGTGACAGAATGGCTGGAGCAAATCCTTCGGCTGGTCAGCTTCATAAGCTAAGACAACGGTGTGTTGCAGCAGAAGTGTTGGGTGTGACGAGAACGAGTTTATGACATCGTAAACGTGGTGATGGTTGTTTGAAGTTGTATTCGACACTGCGACACTGAGTGATGGGTATGTGCGACGGTCTTAGAATTCCGTTCCCGTACGTGGCGTCACAAAAAGTGGTGGCCTGAGGGTCGTTTTAGAACAAAGAAGAAAATGGACGCTCGGAAGCACCAGTGCAGCAATCATTAGTATTACTTCCTCCATCGTAAAAACAGTTATAATTTTACGATCTGAAGAGTTCCGATGGGGGAGGGATGCATATTTTTACCATCCCCCGAGCGTACATAACAACGGACAAATCTTAACATTACATCTAATTTACTTAAGAGTTATCCTGGCAAAATTGGTTGCTTGAACATAAAACTTTTAATTTTTGACACAGAAAAGTTGCCAGAGGTGAATAATACAGGGTTTCGAATCATATAATGGACTACTTGATCCACTCGATGGAATGTTTGAAATCAAAGTCTTTGAAAGAGAACAGGTCGAAGCGTTTAGAGTAAATTGACAGAAAGCCATGGGAAAATTTTGACAGTTAAATTGAACAATGTTTATGTTTAGCGATGGACGTTGCTATGGAGTGAATAAGAGTTTTGTTCAACATTTTGCACTCATTTCCTATTAGAATATTACAAGAAGTAGAATCCAGTTAGATTATTACATGGCTGATACAATCCAAG
>AXCO02009569.1:0-12069 GCA_000473525.2 Anopheles melas
CGCTCCTTTAGGTGATCCCGACGGTGGTCTACCTGATGTCGCGGATCGCTGTACATATGGAGATCGAGGGCACGGCACAGTGCCCGGCGCAGGTGATGCTTGCCGCCGCCCTTGGCTGTGAAGAACTAGGTATAACGAACAAATTGCTGGCCCAGAGCGTGTTCGGGCTGTGGATGACCAGCCCGCTGCTGGAGGTGCAGCTCAAGCCGCACCATCGGCCGTACGCGGTGCGCGTCGCCTGGTCGAAGCTGCTGGACAAGCACAGCCACGGGAACGAGCTGGAGAAGCTGTCCGACGAGCCGATGACGACGCTCCGGCGGAACGTGTTCTTCTCCCGGCGGGACGAGGAAAAGATCAAGTAAGTGTAGAAGTGGTCGGAAGCTTTTTTGGTGTTGTTTCCCATATCAGTATGAAATGGGGGAAAAATAGCATATATAATTTTTAAGAGTATTTTTTATGATTTTTTAATGATTGTTTTGCAATAGAACTACCAAATATTCCTATATAAAATGAATGATATTCCATGAATTGAATATTTCATACAGATAAACTGTCCTGAAGTTTTACTCGTTTTATTCCGCCTAAATGTAGGCAATTGCTTTATTCCTTTGCTAATCCGTTAACTGTTTCCTCTCCTCCCTTCTGTGCCACTTGACAGAGATCCGCGGATACTGGAGCTGCTGTATGAGGAGGCAAGACACAATGTACTGCTCGGCCGGTACGTCATGGAACCGTCGCAATCGATCATGCTCGGTGGCATCCAGGCCCGGATAGAGCTGGGCCCGTACAATTCCCACACGCACACAACTAGCTACTTCCGGTGAGTATAACCGTCCCTCTCTGGACACTCTGTGTCTCCCTTCCCAGTTTATTTAATTCCCGCTTCGGTTGTTTGGTTTGTAGGGAGAATCAATTCCGCTTCCTGCCGGCACACGTGGCCAAGAGCTCGAGCTGGTCCTGGTTGCCGATCAGTCAGCGATCGTCGGCCGAGGTACGGCTGTTGGAGCAGTTCAAGCGCGTTCCAACGACGGCTACCACCAAGAAGCTGATGCGGAAGTATCTCGAGTTTTGCTGGGGTCTGCCGTTCTACGGGTAAGCCTCCACGGTGTTAATGTGAAATGCGATGCGAGATTAATGTAACACGTGTTTGTACTCCTGTTCAGGGCGGCCTACTTCCACGGACAAGTCGAACAACCGGTACGTGGTCTTATGAGCTTGATGCAGCAGAAGGATCTGCCCGTCCTGATAGCGGTCAACGAGCGGGGGATCTTTGTGATCGATCAGATCGAATGTGTAAGTGTGGTGAAGAGTGTTATGGTGAAAACATGCAAACAGACACCCATTGGCCATCGTTTCCAATCGTTTCCATCCATCCATCCTTCGCAGACACTGCTGCTGGGGCTAAAGTACGAAGAGTTCTCGTGGGAGTACGCGAAACCAAGCAACGTGAACGATCCGGAGTGCTTGCCGTGCATCTTTCTGCAGTTTGGCGCGGTGGAGAACGGCATCGCGGCCACCAAGCTGATGCAAATCTTTTCCCGCCAGGCCGCCATGGTAGACGCCTTAATCACGCACTTCATCGAGCAGGACAAGCGGCGAAAGGAGAGCGGTGCCGATGCGGACCAGGCCGCCGGTGGACTGGCGGACAACACCTATGTGGGTGAGTAAACGTTACGTTCAGTGGCGTCCCAAACTGCCCCACCCATTGAAAGTTTGTCGCGGTAAAGGTCACAGGAAGTGGATGTGACTAGAGAAAGCGTATAACTGATTGATGCTGACGTTTCGCTTTGCTTTTTTTTACTGAAAGCATTGCAAGCAGCGGTTAGGAAATTTCTGCCCCAGCTGGCTCTGTGCTGAAGTATCACTGGAAGCGACGAGAATGTAGTTTTAGATGTTGTGCTATGCGAAACATGAAAAGAGGCATGGTTCTCGGTAACGAACTGTTGGAATCTTCCATGGAGCGTGCACTTGCCCCATATAAATAGCGCAAGCGTTTGCAACATGGTTTCACGAACCAATAGCTGAAATAGCAACGAGGAGAGTACGCTATGCAAGCGCAGAGCAAACATTCCAAATTTGAGCGTAGATTCCGACACGAGGAAACGGCACAGAAAGGAAACAATTAACTTCAATCTGAAATGCCACGAGGCTAATGTAAACAAACTTAAGAACGGTATTTATCTTAGGCGATACCTCAGCAAGCGATGACGTTTTTGAGCAATGGTTGCTATGGCTAGTGTGCACGAACAGTTGTCCCTGTTTGTAGTAACCATTGCCTCGTTGTTAAGTATCGTAGCCGATGCTACTAAGCAAAATGGTTCTGTTTATAAAATTACTTTCCTATTGGAAAGGACACTAAAATCCGGCCCCTAAACATCCACGTTAAAGAAAGGGAAAAAGTCGTTCGATTTCTTCGTTTCGAGCTAATAGCAAAAGGATAATACGCACCACCGTACCACCGTTTGATGTACTGCCCAGCAGAAAGGACCGAAACAAAAAGCACCAAACTTACCCATTTCTTTTCTGTTTCTCCCTTTGCTCCCCACCGCCAGAAACCAACCCAATCAAGAACAATGGCATCGGTGTGCTGAGCAACAAGTTCGCCCGCCTCACGCTGGCCACGTTCGACGACGAGGGGCGCTGCATCGGCCAGACGGGCTCGTTATCGATAAGCTATTAACATTTAATTCTCATTTAAGTTTGGCACCGCGGAACGGAACGGACAGGTAGGCGAGAGCGGGCAGGCGAAGGACAGCAGCAGCAACAGCAGCACGCAACATGGACACTTACCTAGTTAGGGGGTGGAATGGGAGGCGGAAAAGCGTCAATCCCTTAAGCACAAGTCCGACTGAAATCCAGATGGGATTGCTGATAAAGAGATTGGCAAAACGGGGGTTACAATCGTACAGGGAAAAAAGGGAGAGAAAGATAGTGTGCCCTAAGAAGAGTGTGCAGTTCCGATGGTGTACTTTCCGTTTTTTGAAGCAGAACACACACATACACACAGCAGCTCCGTCGCACGGCCAATTGTACAGTACTAGCACCAGGTTCCCTTCTACCCTTCCTAGTATCTTTTCCAGTGGTTAGAGTCGGTCGGTCGAAGAAGAAGAAGAAGAAAAAATAGCTATCCTAGAGGCTAACCAATCGTGTGTGGCAAGGTGAAAAATCGAATTTACTTGTAAATAGTGGGACAGTAGTGAAGCGAAACGATTCGGTAGAGAGACACAACATCCCGCAGACGCATGGCGTTATGGTTGCGCCGCAAGTAAGCAACCAACATTCTTCGACTTCATCACGTGCACCTGCCGCATGTGATGCGTAGATAATTAAAAAAAAAAACAAGATAAAATAGAACGAAAAAATCGCGATTAGAAGAAGTCTTTTGCCGTGCAGTAAACCAGTACAGTATCACTTGAACACTTCACATGTTTAGCTAACAAACATACCCCCACACACACACACACACACACACACATACACACAGTAAAAACACAAGTATGCATAGTTGCAGTTTATCCTTGTACAGTGCAAAAAGGAAATGGAGAAGACAGGAAAGCATGAAAGGGGAAGAAAGCATAGCGATAACTATCGTAACCAAAGGTCGTCATCAGTGTAGTACAGACACAACACAAAGAAACGCAAATTTCAGGAAATAGGACACAAAAGCGAAACGAAATGTAAAGCAAAACCGACCAGGCCGGTACAAGAGAGAAAGACAGAGACAGAGAGAGAATAATTTTGTACTTCTTTAATTTAATTATACCTAAGGAAGTATATATATATACATATATATGTATACACGTACATACATATACAGTGCATATACATTTAATCTATATATATTTAGATATTTTGTACTACACGCAAAGAAAAGGGAAAGCATGAATCAGCTGAAGGAAATGGAATGCGACATTTGGAGGTGAGAACGAGTTCGTACTGAGATGGTGAAAAATCTGACAAAGAAAAAAAGAAGACAAACGCACTCAGCTGAAAAGAGAAGGCAACCCCGGGGGAAGGGAAAGAAAAATC
The DNA here is from genome assembly GCA_000473525.2 of Anopheles melas. NCBI lineage: Eukaryota > Metazoa > Arthropoda > Insecta > Diptera > Culicidae > Anopheles > Anopheles melas. The sequence goes on from AXCO02009569.1 coordinate 4,030, forward strand.
AATCAATGCTTAGAAAGTGGCGAATGTTCAGATGCGAATACATAGAGCAAGGAAATTAAAGTTAAGAAATGTAAAGCGATCGAAAATAATAGCAAAAAAACAGCAAACCAGCACTGTAATAAAGCAAGAGAAGAAAACAAAACATAAGTCGTTAGCATTTAGAAGAAATAGAGAAAGAAGAAAACGAAGAAGGATAAGAGGGAGAACAAACACAATCGGTTAGTCAAAACAGTATATACACAAATAGTCAAATACATTAAGAGAAAAAAAGGGTATTACACACATTACACACACACACACACACTCATGTAAACACTGACACAAATGCGACGATAAGCAGCATACACACAAGCGAACATGAAAACATAACACACTTTTAGTAACCGATATCAATAATGTAAGATAGCATGTGGTAAACATACGAAAGGACATGGAAAAACCACGTCGAAAGCGCGATGAGATTTTGCACAACAACAACAACCCAAACAGAGACAGAGACACTGTAATAAATGCCACAATTCCGTACAACACTGAAACAAAACACACTTGGAAACATCCGTCTAGGTTATCAAATCTCGTCAAAGTACATAAACGGAATTCGTTTCGTATTAGCAAAAATTGCAAAAGCTGCAAAACCCGCCTACACATGGACAGCATACAGTGTCACACACATACACATACAGACACACACACACACACAGTCGTCACTCATCGGGAGTGGCAGGAAAGTGGGGAACAGGGAGACGATTCAAGTATCATTAGTATCGTCGCAGGAAGTCATTAGGTACTTCGGCGAAGGCAAAAGGGTTAAGCGTGGAGTGAAGCTGTTCGTGCATCGAAACCGAAAAACCAAAAAATATAAATAAATAAAATCCAATAGAAATCGCGAAACATGTATGAAAGAATTACAACACAACTACTTTTGAATAAAAAAAAGGTAAATCAAACGAAAACGAAAGAGTGTAATCGATAGTACCATGATAGAAAGAACAGAAGAAAGTGGACGTATCGTGATAGCTTATGGTAGGAAAATGTCTCTTCTTTATTGTTATTTCACACAAAATTTTAGCAGTTTAGACAATATTTTTAAACGCATTAAAAAAAACTCACACACCAGACACCAAGCGGCCTCTACCAACTCTCTATCATTCATCGTCGTAATCACTTCGCTCACACGGTAGCTCCTCCAGCTCCGCACCAAAGTACGGTCTGAGGCGCTCATCTTCCCGCAACGTCTGCCGCAGATGGGCCGCTTTACGCCGGTAGTCGTCCTGTATGTTCTCCAGGCGCATCTGCAGTATGTGCTTATCGCGCTCGATCGTCTCTCCCTCGGCAATGAACTTCTCGTACTCGGCGTCCTCAAAGTGTTGCTGAAAGCGGGCCAGAAACCGCTTGAGCGATTGCTCCTCCGTGATCAGATCGTCGCACCGGTTGCGCAGTTCTTCCTCGAGCCGCTGATAGAACCGGCGCAGATCCGTCGTACAGTCCCGGTACAGTGCCATCACCTGGGCCCGGGTTGGTGGACGCTTGCTGGTGTTGCCGAGCCGGAGCAGATACGGCGCCAGGAAGTCGGCCTGCTGCTGCTTGATCTGTTCCTCCCGTGCCTTGATCGCTTCGTACTTAGCCAGCCGCTGCTGACGGGCCTCCTCGTTGCGCAGCGGATCGAACAGACTGTTGGTGAGGCGCGGTGAGTCGGTTTGCTTGCGTCGCTCGCTCAGCATGGTATCGATTTCGACCACACGACGGCGGAAGGCGTGCGAGGCAAGCTCTTCGGCCTTGAGCTGCTCCTTGAGGAGGAGGAAGAGATCGAGCTGCGTCGGTTGCGGGTCCCAGGGGTTGGACTAGTGTAGAGAGGGTGGGGGGTTAGATGGGGCACTTGATGTAAGGAGCGTATCTAGCTTACCACATAGCCAGAGGTGCAGGCAGGATCGTACGGCACTTCTTCGCCCATCTCGGACTTGGGCGGCTTGACAAACTCACGCGTGGAGGCAGTAATGCAGTCCTCACCGTAGTGAAACTGGAGAGCAATCTTGTTATCCTGTATGTAGCAATTTCGGATCGCGATATCCTTCACTGGCTCTTTGGTCGGATGTTGATGAAACTTTTCAATAATGTGCTAAAATGGTAAATGACGGTTTTATGTTTTATGTTTCTTATTTGGCCGGTTTACAGGGATACGCAATCTATTTCGGAGGTACTTAATAACTTCAGAGTGCACATAAGGGTACTTTTAAAGACAAAGCAATTCTCAGATGACTTTTAGACGGGTTATCCTACGTTCTGATAATTTTGCGAATCTTTCTTGACTTTTTCTAAAGGGAAGTGAACTGTATGTGAAGGATATTGCACTGTACGGCAACCTTTTAGGACAGGCATGTTGCTAATTCCCATCTGATTCTAAATCTGCCTCTTCAAAACGAGTGCTCTAGAGTCCACATCCCTTTGTATAAAGTTCTCTTCCTATAATAAAGAGTTGAGAAAGTGCTCCAAAATTATCAAGACCCCTGAAATTCCCTGTAATTTCAAAGTGAATTTCAAGAGAAACTAATTCAGAATGCATACTAGCCTTGGATCTGATTCCTCACCCAAAACGGTTCTATGACTGGTCCCGAAACCATGAAACATATTCCAAAGTCCTTACCGATCCTGGGACTATTTCTGACCCTTATACTGACACAGGAGCATACTTTGAACCCACTGTTTTCCTGGAACTGATACCTAACACAAAACAATTCCTGCAACTGCTCCCGAATCTAAATGATGGGTATCCTGGAACTCCATTATATTATTGCAATTTAAAAACTATAACTGCATATGTATCTGTCATGGAAGGGATTTTGAACCTATCCTGCTTTAGGAATTGAGAAGGTAGCAACTGATTTCGTTGCCATGTTTTTGACGTATTGGATGTAGAAATTTAGTGTAAAAATGTTGTTATCCAAGTACGGAGGGTGCAACGAAACTAATGCGCCTTACCCTCCAGAATTTGTATAGCAAGAGGAGATTGTTTTTCTTTCCATTGATTCGAGCCATAGTGCGAATGGCGACTGTTTCGAGCAGACTACTCGAAAACAGACAATCTATCTGCCAGCGCCACCTGTTGACGGGCACTCAAAACATGAAGCAAACTTGTGCGCTGCCAACAGATGTCGCTACAGTGTCAACGCTCGTATGCCATTGAAGGTATTTTTGTTGTAATTTTAACTATTTCCTAAATAAACGACTTTTACATTGAATTGCACGTACTTACCGTCAACTTGCTTGGTTCTTTAGTGACCGGATCCTTGGGAATGTTGTGAAACTCGCGATAATATAACCTAGACGGGATCGAAAAGCGGTGAAGTTTGTTTAGCAGCCACAACAACTACACTAACGCCTTTCGCGGCAAAGCACACTTACCGGTCATCGCGCTTATCGTAGTGCTCCTGTATGTACTCCGCATGGTACACCAGCGTACGCAGCGCATCGAACCGGTACTGGTAAAAGAACCGAAGCTCGTACTCATTGTTCGGCGCCGCCCGGTGCCTCAGCGAGCGCAAACAGTCCGGCCGGCCCTTGTCGAACCGTTCCTCCGTCTCGTTCGTCCGGTACTCGATGCGCACCAGATTGAGCTGATCGTCCCGGTTGGCGTAAAACTCCCACCGGCTGATCGGATCGTCGTAATCGAGCGTATCGTACGTCGTGATGCGCCGCACCAAGCCGATCAAATTGCGGTACGGTGCGAACCGCTCGTAGATCGTCTTCTTGAAGTAGATCACCTTGGTGCCGTCCGGGAACCGCTGCTCGTAGTCGGTCCGCGAGACGTTCAGCGACCGCACCCAGGACGTCGGCATGTCGAGATGTTTCTCCTTCTCGATCTCCTCGTCCGTGGTGAGCGGGTCCTGATCCTCCGGCACCGCACTGTCCTCCCGCAGCTCGTACGGTTCCCCTGGCAGAAAGTGTTCCCAGTCGCGCCCCTCGGCCAGATCCCAGCGCATTGCCGATAGGCCCACGGCCGGATCCTGCTTGTTGACGTAGTAGTTGTGCTGGTTCCACACGCTCTCGATGGCGAGATAGTCGGGCGAGGACACCTCGTGCCAGAATCCGGTGGACGGTTCGAGAAAGAAGGCACTCGGGGGCTGCAGCACCTGTTCGCCCGTGTTGGGATCGAGGGCCGTCTCGCGGTAGCCCGGTTTGTAGCACCAGGGCGCATTGAGCACGATGGCCACCCAGGCGTGGACGCGGTGGCCCCGCTTGGGATCGTTCGGTGGCTGCTCGAGCCGTTCGCGCTCCTCCTGTTCGGCGGCCAATCGATTCGCTTCTTCCGCCTGCACTTTGGCCACCTTTTCCTCCTCGATGTTGAGCAGGTACTGGCTGCGCAGGTCGGGCGGTTGGCGGAGTTGATACTTGTTCGGCGGCTCCGGTTGCTCCTCTTCGGTGCTTTCCTGCAAAGAAATGGGGCAGTTTGGGTAGCAAAAAGTTAATTTTTAGAAAGAAAAACACTGTAATAAAATGCCTCGCGTGACGCAACAACACTTTTGTCAGCACGGTTTGGATCGTTAACCTCTTTCGCTTGTGCGCTGTGCTCTCTGCTCTTCTGCTAGACTTTCTTTACCACACTTTGAAGCTAGGTTGTTAAATGAAAAGGGGTTGGCTTTTATGATATTATAATGTGTACCTCACATTTTACATCGTTATCCTTGCGCGGCTCGGTCATTGACGGGCGAGCAGTCGCCAAGCGTTCAATGGCCGAAGAAGCTTTAGCTGTCGCGGTTTTTGTCTTCCCGTTCTTCCCACGTGGAACATGTGCGCTGCACAGATGTCATGCGGCATTATTCTGGACATTTGTCTCCTCTTGTACGATACAAAAATGCGGCAGAGAAAGAGAGAGAGAGAGAGAGAGAGAGAGAGAGAGAGAGGTTCCATGTGGCCGTAAAACAAATTAGCCGATAGTTTGAACTGTTTTTATGCGTTCTGTGATGGTGGAAATTTGGTTCTGTTTATGCCCCCGGTGGGTCAAGTTTCTGCCCCATCAATAGCAGACCGTTTGCACACCGTCTCAGGAAGCCGTTTCGTGCATAATTGTGTTTGCGTCGCTCCCCATGGCCTTCCCCGCTCGCCTTCACGTGCAACTCTTCACCGGATGTGTGTGTTGTTCCTTGCGCGAAGAAAAGGGTTTCTCGCTACAGTTGCTGCTGCTGTGTCCCGTTTTGGAATGCCGCAACCAGCATCCGGTCGTGGTTTCGTCGCGAACAATGTTACAGATTGGCGTAACCTGATGCATCAGCGTTCGAGCGAAATTCGAGACGAACCGAGACGGGCTCGGGTAAGGTTTTTTTTCCGGTGCGGTCGGGTAGGTGTCCTCATTAGCGCAAAAAAAATTAAATATAATAAGAAAGGTGTGCGAGGGAGCGGAGGGAACCCCAAAAAAAGGAAGCGAAAAGAAACTACCCGAACGAGGTCACAGAGTGTTTCAACAAAGAAGGAAAAAAAGCATAAAAATGCTGAAGATTCATTGAAGACGTAATGAAGTGAATGATATTTCTATAAAATATGCACGCTTGAAGGACTTTTTGGAGGTCCTGAACGTGTAAGATGACCTCATTTAATGACCTCAATCTATGAGCGGGACTCTAATCTGTCTTACCTCTGCTTCCACCGGCACAAAAGGACACACGACACGTTGCTGATCGTTGTTGACCACTTCGCGCGTCGCATAGCCGGAAACGACGCAAGCCGCAAACCCATTTCCGATCAGAAAGCTGGCAAGCAGCGTGGCCAGCTCGAAACTGTTCGCACGCCGCCGCTTCAGCACCTCGTCCGGCGATACCAAGCGCGTTGGCTGGAACGGGAAAGAGAAGACAATGAGAGTTAGTATTATTCAACAATTTCAGACCTAAAACAGGGAGCAATAATAGGAGTTTGCAGATTGCCTAAATTAATAGGTTGCAATAATAGCAGATTGCCTAAATGTTGGCCTTTTAAAGAGCAGATTGCATACCTCTAGGTGTTTATCGACATAAAATACATTTCAGACTTACATTACTGTTATTATACCTTTTGCTTTCAAAACCAAGTCTTATCGACAAATTTTCTCAAGCTAGTTTTGGTATTTTTAGTCTTGTGAAACCAAAAAAAAAAGGTAAAGTGCACAACATCAATCAACAGTAGAAGGTGAACGAAAAAAAAAACAACTCCTTAATCTATGGCCAGCTCTTAGACAGGAAGGATGTCAATTAAGGTGCGGCGTACGCGGGTGGACGCAGGCAGTGGACGAGAAAAACCTAAGACAGAAAAGCAATTCCCCCCCCCCCCCCCCCCCTTCCCCCTGCCCGGCCAAAGGTGTGCTCGGCTGGGTCTGGTTGATGAGGACGTCCCAACGGACGCTTTTTCCACGGTCGTGGTGCGCACAAGTAAGAGATTTCGATCTCGAGCCGGCCACATCGTACACACACACGTTGAACTCAAACTGCACACACGTGTCCACTTTCACCCGTGCATGTACTTGACATCAATCGTGCTGGCGAGGGCAGAAGCGCAAGGGAATGACCGAAAAAGTAGACGAAAAAGCAGAAAATGAAGCCAAAAATAATGCGAAACATAAGGAGGAAAAAAAGAGCACACACGCGTACATACACTGGAAATGGATCCTTTTTTCTCCACTTTTCCCATCCCAGCCAGTTGGGTAAAACACTTTCCATCCTGCCTTTCATTGGCGGCCCCATCACCCCGCTTCCCATTTATTGAATGTCCTGCCGGATCCTTCGATTGGCGCACTTGGAGTCACCTTATCAAATGGGGGAGAGGGAAGTAAGGCCAGAGCCGCACCGAAAAGACCGCAGCACAACATAACGTAACATCGCAGCATAGTGCACATACCCACAGAAGCGTAGGAAGGGTTTGGCGAGGGCAGGCAGGAAAGGCATCAAAGCGTTGACGAACGATCCGTCCTGCCCTCGATTGGAGCCAGAATGATGAACGGATCGGTCCGGTGAACGGATTACGGATTGATGTTTCACCCGAGAATTCAGCCCGGCAGTGTTTACCGGCCCTTTCCCGCACTACCGCACTACCGCCCCATCCGAATCTTCACCCTACCCGGGCACAGGTCACAATGGGGCCAAGCTGTGTTTTGAGTTTTCTGATTGAGATTGTACCCCCAACCGTGTGTATGTAGGGAAAGCCAAAGAAGGAGGAAGAAAAAAAAATTGGAGGAAAACCCAATGTGGAATGGATATGCAAGTGGAAAATCGCTCAAGAATAAGAAAGTGTTTGAGGACCAGGAGTGAGGGAGAAACGATGCGGACAATCTCTCCCACTGGCGCCTTTTCCCTGTGCCACACACACACACACACCCGCCCGCCAGAAAACACGTTCCAATCCACCGACGACCGATTGGTGCGAATTACCGAACCAAATCCCCGGGCCCAGCTTCCATTTTGGCCGGGAAGGGAGTTGGAGCCGAATAACCAAAGGTGGAATGGATGTGTGTACGAGTATGTGCGAGTGTGTGTGTGTACGAAACCAAACGGCACAGATAAATTGAAAGACCCGCATACGCAATCCCGTCCGCAAGCGAAAGATATCCTGGCGAGGGGTTTTTTTCCCCTCCCCCGTCGGTCGACCGGCCGGAAACGGGAAGCAAAGCGCCCAGCGAAAAGCGGCAAAGAAGCGCATACGAGTAAGCAAAAAACGAATGAACGAAAAAAAAACAAAATCAAAGGCATCTAGATGAAGGTGATTGGATGATTGGCGCACCCGAGAGTGAGTGAATGAAGAGCGCACGATAAAGAACGCAAGACGACGAATGAATTTGGTGGGATGGAAAAACCACCTACCCGCAAAAAAAAAGAAAAGAAACAGAATCGAAATCAGTGCAAAAGCGTTAAGAAAACGGAAATGGCAAATCTTTCGGGGAAGAGCGAAAAGCGAGAGAAAAAAGTAAAACGAAACAAATCATTGCACGAAAAACAACGAAAAAACTAAAACAACGAATTTCAAAGAGCAAAATCACAAAACAAAAAAAAAAGCACGGGAAAGAATATGTCGAGGTGACAAATG
>AXCO02009572.1:0-12121 GCA_000473525.2 Anopheles melas
AAGAAAGACACCGAACCGTGTGTGCGCCTGTTCTCCGGTATCCTGCCCCGAAACCGTCGCGGGTTTTCTACGGCGTTTCCGTTTGCTTCCGTTTCCGAGTTTCGGTTCAGCCGTAGAGAGTGTGCTCTCCTTCCTCTCTCTCTCTCTCTTACTCACACACCCTGCTCGACTGTTCGTCTGTCGCGCTTCGAGAGCGCTCAGGTTACGTTGCACACGCACCACCGTTTCGCGCGCGCCAGTGTATGTGTGCGGAGCCATAAGTGCGTACGTGCGAGCGTGTGTGTGTGTGGGTAAAGTGAAATTCCGGTGCAAGACAAGCACCTTCACATCCCGCATCCCATCGCCGCCGCCCAAGAAAGGCAACGCAAAGTGCACTTTCATCACAGGGAAACTTGCTCTCCCTCGCCTCCCTCCCCCCCCGTCCGGCGCGGCTTAACCCGGCTAAAGCGCTGTGTTACGTGTAAGACTCGACCGTGCGTGCGTGTACACGAGTGGAAGTGAGTGGCAGTGAATATAGAAGTGAGTGAGCGGTTGGCAAAAATGGCACAGGAAAGCGATAGCAACGAGGTGGCGAAGAAGCTGAGCACGCTGAACGTGAACGCGATGGAGTTCGTGCCGGGCAAATTCTCGCCCGCACCGGCAGCAGTGCAGACGGCGGCGGCGGCGACTGCCGCCCCATCCGGCACATCGCCGGCGGGCTCGCCGACGGCCCCGGCCGCGGCCACCGCACTGCCGGCGACCGCATCGTCCGCCACGTCGAGCGCCGGAAGCAGCAGCGGCGGAGGCGGCGGAGGTGGCGGCGGTGGCGGTGGTGGCGGTGCCACCACTCCGACGTCCACCGCTGCCACACCGACGCCGCCATCTTCGTCGGCCCCGACACCGATGGAAAGGGACGCCGATCCGGTGCAGATGCCAGAAAACAATGGTAATGACCAACAATGCCACCGATACGTTTGTCCGTAACCCGGCTGTGCTCCTCTGGTTTGTTAGAATGTGTCTGCAGGCCAGACAAGGAGGGGTTGAAAAAATGTTCTAAACCAAAAGGAGAAACGATCCAAGGAACCATCGATGGGGCGGTGAAACACTCGCGTGACGTTCCGTTCCCAACCGCACGAAGCGAGGGGAGCGCAAAGAGCGACCTACACTCGTGCCTTCTCGCTCGCTCGCCGGTGATGTGTCAAACGAGCTTCCGTCACACATACACAAGTTGTCCAAGTTGCACACCGACGGATCGGGAAACACCGCCTGTACCGGCTATGTTCGTCCTATGCAGGGTGGCGTGTCCATCTGCATCCCCCTTTTCACCACCCCCTACGTTACAGGGAGGATGGAACCTTCACCGTGTGCACTTTTATGAATGGACACACGCTTCTGCCCCGTTCAGTGGGCGGTGGCGCTTAAATACTTCTAAGGTCCCAATGTTGGAGGCGCCAGTTTGTTGTTTTCTGCAGTCATCCATGCGATGACCCACCTTTGACGGACACGGACCCGTTTCGTGCTCTCTAGCAGACGAATATTCTCTCTTTCTCTCCGTGTGCAGTTTTTGAGCCTACTAAGAAACGATGAATCATCGCGCACAGAAAGCATGCTTGAATGCAGCATTGGAAAATATGTCAAAACATGTCTTAAGGGCAATTGTGCCGAAATAAGGCGTAAAGCAGGCTCTCTGTAGTAGCATTAGAAACAGGGATAGTCATTGATAGTAGAGAAGAATGGAACAAAAATGTAGTATAGATCAGCAAAACTCTTCTGAATCCTCAACACTCGAACCATTAGCGGGACGAAATTTCATTAAAAGGACTTGCCCGTTGCCCGGGAATCTTCGAATGGTGCGGCACGACATGGTCCACCCTGACCCGATGATGTCATCAGAAGTTGACTTAAATTCTATGCTTTGTCCTGTATACACTACCTGCTGCTACCGTCTTGACTTTCGCAAATTGAGACGAATTGAGCGAAAGGACAAAAGTTAACCCATCGTGACGTTTGCCACTGCAAGGAGCAATCGGCTTAACTCTTTACTGTTCTAGCTGCTCTATACAATGGTAATCCTTTGTGCATGTCGTATCTTCATCTGCAGCAGTGTGTGTGTGTGTGTCTGTGTGTCTGTGTGGCCCACTTCCCGCTCGCTTTCCACATTAATCATTCAACTGAACACCGTGGGAGTCGAAAGGGCTGCGTCTTCGGAACGGAGTTCCTCGTTTGCGGGAGTGCTTTCGCTCGGTCACACTCTCCCACTGCCGCCACCACCACCATGGGCCAAGTGCAAAGTTTTGGTAGCAAGGTGTGTGTGTGTGTGTGTGTGTGTGGCTGCGTGTTTTGTGGTGTTTTAGCTACTGATTGAATAAAAATCGATGCCATATGCCACACACCGACACCACCGCGTATCCTGTTTCTATCAAACCACTCACACCCACGTGCCAACCCCATTAGTGCCCACTGTCCTGCTTCATGACCTCAATTCCGGACGGTGACCGTAGTTTGGAAACCGGCGCTGCATTTATGTGAAGGATGTCCTTTTTTTGGGAATTCTTGTTTGTTTTTGCGATTAGAGTTCTTCCGCCTGTGGCCGAAAGAAGCTATAAATGCGTTTTTAAAATAGGAAAAATACGTCCTATGTGCGTGTTTGTGTTGGTGGTCCTGCAAGGCAGAGAATGAATCAATTTCAAGCTGTCCGAACTGCTCCACTGCAGACTGGCGACCCAATTAGGACGCGCCAGACAGCATGTTATTAATTGTTTGTTGGTAGCTGTGTGCGTGCGTGTGTTTGTTACTTGCCAAACCAACCTGCCGGGTACGGCGGGCCCGAAGCAGATGAACCCCAGTGGGTGGTTTGACGCACTTCAGTCGCAATGTTTACCATCCCGCGCGGGTGGGTGCTTGCTGCTCTCTTTATTTCACCCATTTGTAGGTGTTGTTTTTTCCCCTTTTTTTGTATTAATATGCTTTTCTGTACCTTTTCTCCATCTAGAAAGTGAACCGCTGGACAGCTGGGACGCGGAGGAGGACTCGATCCTGACGCCGGAAGATGAGGAAATGGAATTGGACGATGTCGAGGCGGACGGCGAGACGGCACCGAAGGTGTCGAAAAAGAAGCCCCCGAAGGTGGAGGAAAGCCGAAGCAAAAAGGAACACGTGAACGTGGTGTTCATCGGTCATGTCGGTAGGTGTATGGGTGGCGTCGGGGAAGGAAGCCAAATCGTTGTTTTTCACCAGTAGCGCTTTTATTTAACGACTCGTTCTTTCGTGTGTCTTCCAGATGCGGGTAAATCTACGATCGGCGGACAGATCATGTCACTCACCGGCATGGTGGACAAACGAACGCTCGAAAAGTACGAACGGGAGGCGCGCGAAAAGTCGCGAGAAAGCTGGTACTTATCGTGGGCGCTCGACACGAATCAGGAAGGTACGATTGTTGTTGTTGTTTGACTTGGCGCATCGCAAACACTGCAATGATGCTTAAAATGTGTGTGTTCCTTGTTCTCCTCCCCACCCACAGAACGTGACAAGGGAAAGACGGTGGAAGTTGGTCGTGCCTATTTTGAGACTGAGAAGAAACATTTCACCATCCTCGATGCACCCGGGCACAAGAGCTTCGTGCCGAACATGATTGGCGGTGCGGCCCAGGCCGACCTGGCCGTGCTGGTCATCTCGGCGCGCAAGGGCGAGTTCGAGACCGGGTTCGATCGGGGCGGGCAGACGCGGGAGCACGCGATGCTGGCGAAGACGGCCGGCGTCAAGCATCTGGTCGTGTTGGTGAACAAGATGGACGACCCGACGGTCAACTGGGACCTTGAGCGCTACAACGAATGCAAAGACAAAATCTTACCATACCTCAAGAAACTAGGGTAAGGTTGTGTGAGAGGCGAGTGGACAATTTCCCAATTTGGTCACGATTTTTGTTCTTCCGTTCTCTTCCATTGGCAGATTTAATCCACTGAAGGATCTTACGTTCATGCCGGTTTCGGGCATTACCGGACAGGGACTGCGGGAGCCAATCGATGCGTCCACGTGCCCGTGGTACCAGGGGCCGGCCTTTATTCCGTTCATTGACGAGCTGCCGTCGCTCAACCGCAAAACGGACGGTCCGTTCATCATGCCAATCGTCGACAAGTACAAGGACATGGGCACGGTGCTGATGGGCAAGGTGGAATCGGGCGTGGCAAAGAAGGGCACGAACTTGCTAGTGATGCCTAATAGAGTGAGTATGCAGCCGGGGAGGCGTCGCTGGTGCGGAAGGCGTACAATTTTAAATGCTTCTTATTCATTTTCTATCCTTTTTTTCTACAGACGCAAGTGTGCGTCGATCAGCTGTGGTCGGACGACGAGGAGGTAACGTCGGTGGGGCCAGGCGAAAATGTGAAAATCAAAGTAAAGGTAAGTGTTGGCGGTGATCGCACGCTGCCATCCTGAGCTTAATTTACTTAAATCAAATTCTTTCACTTTCTCTCTCTCTCTCTCTCTCTCTCTCTCTCTCCCTCTCTCTCTCTCCCGCTTTTTTTCCTCTCATAGGGCATAGAAGAGGAGGACGTCTCGCCCGGATTTGTCCTGTGCGACGCTTCCAATCCGATCAAGACGGGCAAGATTTTCGACGCACAGGTGGTCATCCTAGAACACAAGTCAATCATTTGTGCAGGATATTCGGCCGTGATGCATATACACTGTGCCGCTGAGGAAATTACTGTTAAGGTTAGCTCGTCCGCTTGCTGTGTGTCCCAAATGTGTGACCATACTCACCTGTGTGTGTTCCCTTTTTTCTCTCCAGGCTCTTATTTGTTTAGTTGATAAGAAGACGGGGGAAAAATCCAAGACAAGGCCGCGCTTCGTAAAGCAGGATCAGGTCGCCATTATGAGGATTGAATGCTCCGGATTGATATGCTTAGAGCAGTTTAAACTATTCCCCCAGATGGGTCGCTTCACGCTTCGAGATGAAAGTAAGTGTGCGATTGTGAATACGAGAGCATTTTAGAACCGTTTTTTCTCATTTTTTTTTCTCTCTCTCTCTCTTCTCTTTGCAGATAAAACTATCGCTATCGGAAAGGTGCTGAAGGTTGTGGAGTAAAATGTGACCAAGCCCCCCTTCTAATGCAACCCGACAACTCACGAACATCTCGTTTGATTGGACAGCGTTGAAGAAGAAGAAGAAGAAGAAGAAGAAAAGAGAAGAAGCAAAGAAACAGTGTCCTTTAATCATCCAAACATACCGCGACCGTACACACAAATACACCACGCATACACTCACGACACATACATACACACGCGCGCGTACACACATACATCCACAACCACACACTGTTACAGCCATTGCAGTCACACGCCAACCACAACGCGCCACCACTTCCCGCTCGTTGTTGCGCTACGCACCGTTCAAACGCATATTGAAGCAAACCCGTTTAACCTACGACCGTGCTTAACCAAATTGCCGTTTCGCGGACAATCTTGTTCGAGGTTCTTATTGTTAATCTGTCGCTTTCTCTTCCCCCCTTTTCTCCTGTTGGCGTTATGTGTGTGCGTGTGTGTGTTCGGCTCCTACTTCTTCTTACGCATTCTCAAAATCTCTCTTACCTCTCGTTGTTGCCACGAACCCCGCCGCTTTGGGTCGGAGATGGGTGGAATTGAACTCCCCAAAACTAGACTGTACCAATACGATTCTGCCATTACTAGGAAGAGGAAGCGAGAAAAAGAGAGTAGTAGAGGAGGAGTGTGAGTAGAAGAGACCGCAAGCTTCAACTAAACCCCGTATTATAGCTATATTTGCGCAAAGTAAAGTAAAAACAAACAAAAACACGCATACACACTTACAGACAAAAATCGAACCAATCGCAATCGAATATATACACAAGGAAAGAGAAACAAAACAGTAGAGCATAAACACAACAAAGTGAACAAGCCAGCGAATTAGCCTCTGTCCAGCAGCATTAGCAAACGACGCGTACCACAGCTCCCCTTTTAGGAGGGAACCGCAAACCCATGTGTACAGGCATTTTTTACACCCAACATCCCCACCCCTCCCCCTCGTCAGCTTCCTTCCAAATAGGGCAACTCCAACGGACTGATGAACACACGCTATATTGGTGGATATACAAATGCTGGACAGGAGAAAAAAAACAGGATAGGATGGCACCCAGCCAGCCAGTTTGATATGCAATTCGCAACCGCAATCACGCAAAAGCAAGTGTCCTGCAGGTTCGAATGAAAATACCAGAAACCTAATAACGTAATGCGCACCAATCGCTTCTAATGGCGAGCAACAAAACTCTCAGTAGCAAGTAAATGATGAGAAAACAAAACAAAAACAAGAACACCACAATGCAAATCGAAACCTTCATTCAATGTCAGTTGCCGGGCTGTGTACTAAGGTAAACCTTATAAGGCTACCAAACTAATAACCAACCAATACAAAATCAGACGGCAAACATAAATATGGTGCCCAGCGTGTGCGCGCGCCACGTGGACTGAATGTAGCGCGACACGCGTGTAGCGTAACGAAAGTGTATGAGTGTGTGCGTGCGTGTGTGTGTGTGTGTGTATGGGGGGCGCATGCAGGAAGAACGAGACGGGACGAGAGCTCCCCTTTGTACGTGGTTGCCAGGCAGGAAGAGGAGTCGGGAGGAGAGTATCACCACGCAGCAGCTAATACGCATCAGGAACAATAATATTAAACTTGATAATGTAACACTGTAACCGGGACAAGAGGAGTGCACTGTATGTGTGTGTGTGCGCGCGCGTGCGTGTGTGTGGAATGTGCGTACAGTTATGGATAAATATGTCCAGCCACATATAGAGTACTGCTGAACCGGAACAGACAGAGGCAGAGAGAACGAGCTAGAACGATGGAAGGGTACGATATTTCGAAGCAATCACCGGAACCGGAATCGGTTTGAAGAATAAACGGCAGCAAGAAACAGTTAAGCAGCCGCAAAAAAAAAGAAAACAAATATGTGCAGAGTGATACAAGGAAAAGGACATTTATTAATGTAAACGGGATGGAGAGAAATACAGAGAGAGAGAAACAAAGCGCGCGTTATACACAATAAGAGCATCTCCCTTCTAAACACCCCGCGCCGCCAGCCGAAGAGAACTTTTAAAGTCGCCGCCTGTTAAATGAAGTTTTTGATTGTTTGTTTTTTCTTCCTTTTTATTTTTGAATAATTTTTCCCATCGTGTCCCCAACGCAAAAGAAACACACGCGAAGCAAAGCAACGCAAAGCAAATCAAGAGCAAAAGAAAGATATAGAGATAGAGAGATAGAATGGGGAAGATTATAGGTGAAGCTGCAGTAGTAGTAGCAGTAGCAGCGAGATTTACATTGTAAGCAATTGGCTAGTGGACAAGAAGAGCTATATAGCCAAAAAAAGAAGAAGGAAAACAGAGAAATCGCAAAAGTACAGAAAAGAACGCACTAACACACCTGCAAAACACACCTACACACTCACACGGATAGCGCTCGGAAGAAGGGCGACGATGATATATACACTACCGTATGGAATATTGTTACTTTACGATTGTTTTTTGAAGCTCGATCGATCATTATTGTATTAATCGAAAGCAAGGTTTCTTCTATTCGTTTGTTTGTTTTTTTAAACTTGGAATGATGCATTTCTTTTATTTGTTGCTCATTTCATTTGCGTTGGTTCAACCCTAACGGCTAAGCTAAGTGATTAACGGTTTTGCATTCAACGCGAAGACAGTGTGTGTTGTTAGTAGGATATTCGAATGATGCCGACGAATGAATTGATTTTGATTTGTTTTTTTTTTTTTTTGAAGAAGCCCTTTCTTTTCCTCCAATTACTAAACGGTTCCACTTTCACGTGCATTGCTTTGGAAGATGTTTTCGCATTGTTTGGTGCATTTAAAATTGCGACTCTATAAATGAGAAATGAGAAATGGAAATGGAAATGAGAAAAGGTAACAGTTACAAACAAAAAAGAGAATAATTGAGGGGGATACAAAAAAAAGAAAAAGAGACACTCGCCAACGTCAAAGTCAAGCTAAGCTGTTCCACATCATCATCATCATCCCCCGCCCCGCTACTAGACAGGAACACGTAGCTACTCTTCATCTAATCAAAACAGACGATAAACAAACACACCTCCTGCAATGATAAAACTACTAGTGCATAACACTTGTTACTGGATACTAATTTGGTTTTGAAACATTTCGTTTGCAATTTTTTGAATTGTATTAATTAACCAGTTTTCGTTCTGTTTTTTTTGTCTCTCCGTAAAATTTCACATTCATTTTCAATAATTTGACGAAAAAGAAAAAAGAAAGCATTGCGAAAGTGAAGTAAAACAAAGAAAAAAAACTGAACACGAAAGCAAACAATGCAGGAAGATAATAAAGAAGTCTCTTTTTGAAAATGGAATCAAACATCAACCGGTAGTGAATCGTGTGTTGGATGTAGAAAAGAAAAGAAATGTTTAACGAAACAATGTCGTGGATCCTTGTGAAAGCAGTCAGCAATGTATGGCAGCTAATCATAGCGCGGAGGAAACCTATACACACCACAAGGTAAATCTTACTCGTTTTCCACTAAACCGTATCTGTCAACTATATCTTCTTTCGCTCGTGAATTAGCAAACACGCGAGAGCCAACGTCGATCTCTCTTGTAGGTTACACAGAACACTGGTCAAGGACTCACGGCTCCCAATCACAACACGAAAGAGACCCCCTGGTTTCGTGGGGTTACCGTCCGTTATGAAGTTAGCCATTCAATTATGTTCGTCATGCACTGGACCGACCCACCCACCTTCTCATATGCGCCCTGCGATTGAGCGAGCCCGATAATTTGCCCCCACGGTCCTGCGCGATCAATCGATAATGACTACAGCACCGCAACCATCACCGGGCAAGCAAATTGTTCTACCGCGCGACGACGATCTGCAGCGAGGGAGCGTGACCGAGGGTATGCTTATGCTGTCCTGGGCCGAACAAGTTTTATTCGTTTCTCTCTGTTAATAATTACACGTTTTTAATAATTGTGGCCCTGGACATTAGATTCTGGCGATAAATGGTCGCTGAATTTCGTTGGTAGGATGGAGGACCGTCGTTGGTATGTTGGACGTATCACACCTTTAGAAGCTGTCTTAGGCAAAGAACTCACAGCACAGTGATATATTTAATAGCTTAAAGCGAATGGTGACGTGAGCGTTTAAAGGAAGAATCGTTTTTTTTTTGTGATACTCCCTTACCATTCTTGCGATCTCTTCATTCTTGCGAGTTGTCTATGTGCGTGCCTATCATCTCCTCTGCAAGAAGGTGTACAGTCTCCTCCTATTCTCAAGTTGTGTACATACGGTTGGGCCCACAAAAAGTCGCATGAACATCTCGCACTGTTCTTTTTTTGTTGTCGTTATTGCTCCATGTTGCAACATGCTCTCCCGCAAATGGAAGAACTGGAATGGCAGCAGTAAACAAAACAACAACAGCACCCCGATGGCGGCATTCAACCGCGCGAAGGGTTAAACGCCTCTTCCCGTCGCCGTCGTCGGAGCTGTGTTGTGATGGGGTATCTTATCCGGGGGGACACGCCGCGGGGAGAAGGAGGTATTGGCGGGCAAGTCCGGCGGATGTGAGCACTCGCCGCGCGCACACGTAATAATCAACCCCGAGAGGCGCAACAAACCGCTCGCGCGAGTGCGTTCAGTTAGCGTTGACGCGTCGAGCCAGAACGTTGGCGTGCCAAGAACAAAACAGGGGGGAGAGCAAGTACTCAAAGGTTCGTGCTCGGGAGACACTGCCGTAACATTGGTGTGGAGCGTTTGTGTGGAGCGTTCGGGACTTCTGTCTGTGTGTTTGTGTGGGGAGTTCTTTGTTGCATTCCAGGGTGGTTCGCTTTGTTCCGATAGCGTATGCTTCGTCTCGCGTCGACATAGATCGTGACTTTATGTTGCTGGGAGAGCTTCCTGGGTGGTGAGTGGTGGTGAGAAAGCAAAGAATCGGCGTGGCTTGCATCAGTCATCAACGGACGGTGCATCGGGTGAGACACATAAGCGCGCGATCGGAAAAGGACACGGGCTTTTCTAGGCACGATCAGTTTACCCAGCAGCAATTCTTGCGTATCAGGCAGCGGACATTTGAGAGGTATGGTGATATTTACCCAAGAAGCCGTATCATGTTCCACTACCGCTTGTGAGCAAATGTCTATCGTAGGTCATTACGACGCAGGAACTAACTGTGGCAAGAAGTGTAGGCAAAAACATTACTGATAAGGATTATCACTAGAAGAGTGCCCTCCAGTGTGCACGAGTGCTTTGAGCCTTGTACTGATTTCGAATGTGCGTCTTGTTGAACGGCCTCCCCCCTAGAGGGTGTCCAGGTGGATTAGTTCTGTGCACAATCGATCAAGTGCCCCGAAGTTGTTTACTGCCTTCGCTAACCGCAACAATTATCGGTAGACAAATGGCCGATAATGGATCCCAAGTCAGTATGCGACAGTGACGTGGTTGTGGGATTGGAATTTGAAGTAATTGTAAAAAGGAGGAGAAACTTGGAAAACATTCCGATTTGTGGAGAGGAACTGGAGATGGTACTTTGTGTGTGTGTGTGTATGAGATAACATCAATTACGACACTTTTCTCGCAGCTTCCCTTGATGGGCTGCTGCCACTAATAGAGTTGCCTTTTGCAAACAGTCCGCCGTCTGGTGACGTCCGTGCAGTCCTTGAGATTGAATATTTATAGTTCCACATAGAATTGCTTGCAATGTTTTCCAGTTCCTCCCCGTCCCCCCCTCCCCCTTCCCAATACAGTACATCTGTACTGTTCGGTTGAACTTGGAACGTGGAGCATGGTGGTAGCGCCGGCAGCCGGAGCCTGGTGGGCTACCTTCAGGTGACATCGATCGTGAAAGTGAAGGTTCCAACCGGTGGCGGTTCCAATGTAACAGTTTTGTAAATGCGGAATTGGTTGAGAAGCAGTACGCCTATCGGAGTTCCTCGGAGGCTCGATTGTTGCTGCTCGATGCGCTGTGGAGGATGATCTTCCACTTCCTTGATCGGTTTGTTCGTGTACGCGAGAAAAGGGCCCGCAATAAAATTATGTGTTAATTGGTTGCACTTTTTTTATGGTGGAGTGAATGAACTTCTTTGCAATACACTGAGTTGGTTGACTGCTAGATTTCTTGGCAAATATCACATATCTGTGATCGTATAGCATGTCCCTCTTCAAAACAAGCTACTTCAAGCAACAGTCTCACAGTGACGAGTATCATGCTTTTTCTTCAATTTAATATTCTCAATGCGTACGTTTCGGTGGACACATGTTTAGCGCATGCAAAGTTGTGCCGTTTTTATCGTTGTGCTGTTTTGTTTTGTGCGTGGTTTACACTAAAGATTTGCGCAAAAAAACAACATTTAGCTCAAGAGCAAATGAAGCAACAAAAACCCGCTTATAGCAAGCCGTGAAAACCTGGATAACAACCGGCTTGGCGTATCACACACACTATTTGCGCAAGTCACCACGCTTGATGAGGAGCGCGTATGAGTGAACGACAGCGGACAGGAGTGGAAAAAGAGGGCAAACAAAATTCCTACAAATGATTGAAGCATCCTTCAAACTTCCTGGAATGAGTTGTGGAGGTTTTTGTTTTAATGATGCATAACAAGTACCACTATTCATATATCAATTTTACGATGTTTACTAATTTTACGGCGTACTTATACTGTGATTAGTTTTTGCTCTCCCCTTTTCGTAAGGTTCTTCACTCTTAGTGTGGTGGAGTACGTCCATTTAAATCTCGCCACTGTGTGAAATAAAGTGCCGTTGGTGGTTAAACAAACGTGCCAAACGTGCGACCACTTCAGAGGCTTCGCAGTCGGTCGGCTGCAAGTTTGATGAGGGAGGTGACCCAATTTAGTGGAGCTTCGTCGTGCTCTGCAGCGTGGCACACTCAAAATGTCAATAACTAACAGCTGCTTTACCGTTGGAGGATCAAAAACATTGTCCTATACCGCACCTTTCAATCAAAAGCTTGGTTTATTGGCACGTTTATCGATAGCCCCGAGGTGGTGAAGATTGCAAGCCTGGATAAGGGCGGCAGGCCGCCCGTTAGGGGCATTTAAGCAATCGATTCTCAGTGTAGAAGGTAAGGCACGCGTCTCACGTCGTTTGAAAAAAA
>AXCO02009573.1:0-12116 GCA_000473525.2 Anopheles melas
TTTTTAAAATTTCAAGTCGATACGATTTTTTAGTCCAAAGTTATTTTGGAATAAAGATGCGAAATTTACCCGGGTAGGCGGTTGTACACATGACGGTTAATCCATAATTTTAAAAAAAGAAAACAAAAACAAAAAAATAACCTTAAGCAATTATATTAAATTGCAAGCTCAATAAAATATAAAATTCTCTTTTTATAAACACTTTTTTTAAACAGTTGAATAATTCGTACAAAACAACCAAATGATATTTGCCAGCGGGCCGATTTCAACTGCCCGAGACCATTGTGCGATGTGTCCGATTGTGTGCGCGCGTGTGTGTGAGTGGTTGTGTGCGTAGAGGGTGAAAAGTCGCAGGCAACAAACAGCCAGGCTCTAGTGCAGCTTTTGCTTAGACGGACTTTTTTTTCGTGGGTAGTGAACGGCAACGTCGAAATCCACTCGTTCTGTGCGCATTGTGCTGCATATTGTTGTTGATTGAAAGTGTAAAGTTTGTCAAACGCGCGCCGAGCAGTGTTTCAGCCACCCGTGTGTATGCGTGTATGTGTAGCAATCGTCCGGGAGATTTGCGTTTGCCTCTCCGTGCCATTGTGACCGACGGAGCGTTTTGTGCGTCGTGCGCGCGACACTACCAACGACAGGCCCATCACTTTCCTGTGCCCCGAAAGCCTGTGGAAGCCAGTCAGCCTGCCCTCGCACACCGGTGAATGCTGTGAAGCGTCCGCTGGCAAAGTCTACTCCGTTGGTGCTTTTGTAGCGCACGATTGTCCACGCGCCCGCATCGGGAGAGAGAGCGCCGCCCGAAACGCACACACGCGCGCGCACACACACGCGCTTACACGCACACGGCCGTGCAAGGGCACAGATCGGGCCAGACTAGCAGAACCGAGTTGGTGTGTGGCAAAGTACCCGCGCGCGCGTTCGCTCATCGTCGTCGTCGTCGTCGTCGTTGGCATTCGTAGAAGTGAGATTATCGGTCGTCGGTTGGTCGATTCGGACGTTGTCGCTCCGCTGAGGGCGCGCAGCAAAACATAACACACAACGGGGCTCGCACCACTATTCCGCACCTGTGCCCTTTCCGCGCGGTAAAGTGCCCCCTTCCCCCCTGCTCCTCGCCCCACGGGAGGAGTCCCTTTTAGTTTCTACGCATACACATACGCACGCGCCCCACAGCTAGCGAGAACTCCACCAGGCGGCAGCAGCAGCAGCAGCAGCAGTTGGCAGGCAGGCGCACACAGAGGAGAAAACTCCACCATCATATCCCGTGTTGGCCGTGTGTCGCCGTCGTTTTCGTCGGCGCTTGGTCCCCCGTGAAAGCACAGGATCAACATCCGAGGACGGAAACTAAATTCTGCTGAAAATATCTCCGTCCGCGCGCTAGACAGCAGCATCGTCATCATCGGTTCGGCCGACAGGCTCTGAGGCTCTCGGTTTCGCTTGTCAGCCAGCGTCGGTCGGTCGTCGTAACACCGAACGAACGGGTAGCGCGGGCCAGCCAGATTCGGCGACAATCATCATCCTTCGCAGGTTTTGATTGTCCTTGTTGGTGTAATCCACCCCGCCCACTCTCGCTCGCTGCCCTCCGTCCCTCCTGCGACCCGGGGTAGACGCTAGACTTCAATGGATTCGGAGATTCCGGAACTTTCGGACGAAGCCGAGGAACACGTCAAACTCGACAACGGTGATGAGGTAATGTATAAATCAGTGCAAA
Organism: Anopheles melas; assembly: GCA_000473525.2. Classification (NCBI taxonomy): domain Eukaryota; kingdom Metazoa; phylum Arthropoda; class Insecta; order Diptera; family Culicidae; genus Anopheles; species Anopheles melas. The sequence goes on from AXCO02009573.1 coordinate 1,709, forward strand.
TGCTATTCCCGTGTGCACGGCTGTATACTGCTGCAATTGCATCCGTGCTACGATTCCTGCCTGGCCCACCATGGGGGAAAGGTAGGAGGGGGAAGATGTATGTGCAGTGAAAAAAGAATCGACGTACCAATAGGAAAGTGTTATTTCTCTTGTTTGTTGTGCTGTTTGTGGTGTCGCGCCGCTTTGACGTACCTCGTTGACAGTTGCATGTTTTGTGCATGTTCACTGTGTTCACAAATTGATGCGAAGCTTTTAATCCCACGTCCAAGTATGCGACGCCACTGCGGACTACCTACAGCGTTGGCCCGTGCTAGGTTTAGTGCGTTTGTGCAGGTGGATGATGGAACGGCTGGAGGGAGAAAGTGTCCTCCGAGAACAGAGCCTCATCCTTCCCACACCATTATCATGAAGGGGCTTGTAACGATACGCTTGCCAATCGGTGCCAATCGTAGCCCAGCGCAACAACAACAGTAGCGGACAGAAGGTCCGCACTACTCCCGCCACTTCTAGCCAATAGATCCGCGCGTAACGTTGCTTGACAACAGAGACAAAAACAATAACACAAAAAAACCGACCGACCATGCCGCCCGATCGGGCCAGATCGATCGGACGGTGTTGCCGAACGGGAGGGAACGTCCGAATATGTCGGTCAAATCTCGGCAGCCGTAGCTGCAAAGCTTCACCAACAGCAATAGCAGCAGCAGCAAGCAGCGAGAGGGCAAAAACGCGAAAGGCGAACGAACCACACCACCCCACGCGTGTGTGTGTCATCGGAGTGTGCGGCTGTGTGGCTCCGAACGAGTACCGCACAAGCACACGCACACCAGACCGGTCGCGTATGCACACGCAATCCTCTCCCTTTAGGTCCCTCTCTTGACACATCAGCAGCAGCAGCAGCAGCAGCATCGAAACTGGTCGATTCGGTTTGCCGCGATCGTTTTCGTGCGTTGCCGTTCGTTTTTTCCCTATCGCGGCCGACATATTTTGGGACAGCATCGACACTTCCAAACTGGAGCCGGCCGCCGGCAGTAGCAGCAGCAACACGGCAACAGCAGCAGCAGCACCACGTATGCTGACTGGTCGCGATTTGCTGCTCGCAGTCGGAAGAGGGAAACCATGTGCCACCACCTACGCGAATGCATTCAATTTTTCGACCGCCTAGCTCCGCTGCTTGTGACGTAAGCCACACACTGTGTGTGTGAGTACTTTGCACAAGACTGAAGATTCATGAAAAAGGGTATGCATGGAAGCGATGCTGTCCCTTTGGCGTTACAACCGCACCTCCAGGCCCCAGCGCTCTACGCGATTGACCAAAATGGGTTGGTGGTTTTGTGTCAACAACAGTATTTTTCTATGCGCTAACCCATACCACCAAAGCGCTGGACCGATTGAAGCTCGTTGTAATATTGGCAAAGCAAACAATGCTCTTTCCCAGAGCGTCTCCGGAGCCTAAGGTGCGCATGGATTGTGTCTGTGTGTCTGTTTGTGTGCACTATATGCGTGTGCGCACAAGAAAGCACAATTTTACAACAGTTGAAGCTATGATGCCTTTGAGCAAAAAAAAAAAACAGCTAAATTACAACAGAAACACAAACCACGCGTTAGGGTATTTGCGTTTACAACGAATATTGAAATAATAGTTGCCATAGCAATCTTGTAAAACAAAGGGCCGATTTTAAAATGTCACTCAAATACTTGACGTTTGCTACAAACATACTCGATTCTGCTACCAGGCTACCTGTGTGTTCCTTTCCCATCCACAGTCAGAATTGCAATGGAAGAAAAAGGGGACAAAAGTTAGGAAGAGATCGGTTCCGATCTCAACATAGCATCATGCACCAGACGACGTCAATACAAATACAGCCGCACGTACACACAAACACAGTATGCTGTATGAAACGTGAGTATGCACACACGTTTTCAATAGAGCGCACGAAGCATTATCATCCACCTATGGACCGCTAGAAACTGGCTGTTCACTTTTTTTTGCATCATCTTCCATACTTTACCGTATGTTATGAGAGTAAGTTGCTGTCCAATCGAAACTTACGTCATTTCCCGTTGCTTCACCGCTGCAGATGGACGAAAGACTCACACTCAGCCTGATGAAACCAGAACCTTCCCGCTGGCGGACTGGTTCTGAAGCTGTAACGCGTCCTTTGACTGACACGATCGATCTGTGACGATAGAAGATCTCTCGCTGGATCATCGCGCCAAATATCCATTCCAATGCATTCTGTGTGGAGCTGTTTTCCGAGTTCTCTGGATGACTTCGTTTCTTTTGCTTCCTCTGCGCTGTGCCCGTCCCCTGCCGGTATACCCTTGCCCGCCAGATCTGACCGACAATCCATGTCGGTGGGCTTGGCCGTTCGGAAATGGTCGTGCAATGTGGTCGGGTCGGGTCGGTCGGATTTCGCTTTCTGCCTACGTTCGTTCCTTTCCGCTTTTCGGGCGGCCGTCGGAGGGTTTGTTTACGTTTTTTTATCGCCTTCGGTGGCAGTGCGTCTAGATATTGCATCCCCTACCCCCTGAACGGTGCTAGCCGTTCTTCTTAACCTCTCCCTCTCCAAAGAAAGAAGAACAAAAAAGACGAAAACGAGCAACGCGCCAACCCGAGGTACGCTGTTCCGTCTCAATGTACGACGATATGACAACAAAACACACCTGGCCGGACGATGGGTCGGGTGGCGCTTCAACACGACCACCGTGACTGGCCGAAAAATCGGATCCGGCCGTCGGGACTAAACAAATTATGGAGCCTCTCCCAGCAGCAGCTCCACAGACCCAATGGTGGAGTGGGGCAGGGAGGGGGTGGATGGTTGCCGTAGGCCTTCGGTCGTACCGGTTCGATCGGGACCGTGTAACGACACACAAGCACGGCACAGCTTCGGTGTCGCGTCCATGTGTTCACTCGGCTTTCGAGATTGGCTCCGCCAACCAGATACGTTTCCAGCTGATCGGACGAAGACCGCGAACGTACGTACAGCCCTCCCGGGTTCGTGCCATAGATTGGCCGTCCCGAACCCGGAACGCTCTCGCACATAATCATGCACAAGGCGAGCATCTTCAAACCGTGAACGCGGTACGCACATGTGCACGTGGCTTGCGCCACCGCTCGTCGTCTGTGCCCGCGCGATAAAGCGTGCAAGCCGGGCGCATTCGCACCAAATAAGTACAGCGACACACACGCTCATCGGCGCGACGATCTTCTCTTTCGCAATCGTTGTTATGAATCACTCGACTCGTATGGTCACATATGTGAGTGTTAAAGGTCGGTCCGAACGTCAAACACCATCACAAGCGGCCGCCGAGGAAGGTGAACGAAAGTAGAGCACATTTTGGGCACATTCAAGGCCTGCCTTGGTATCGAATCGGACGCGTGCTCATGCAACGTAGAGGAATCCGTTATATTCGACAAGCTATTTTCGAATAGACGCTCCGTTGCAGCTGCTGCTGCTGCTACTGACGCTGCTGCCCCTGCGGCGGAGCGGTGAGAAGAGAAGCGTTGCAGCCAGTTGCAGCCGCTGCAGCCATGTGCCATGGCTTTCATTTTTACTTGTTCTCGATAGTACGAACGTTCGAATCGGTCTATTTGTTTTTTTTTCTTCTTCAACCCACAGTCGTCGCCGCGGCATTCGTCGTGTGGCGAAAGGCTATTTACTTTCACTTCCAAGCATTTATCTCCTCTCGGATTGTGGTCCTACAATCCTGGTGACGCTAGAAGAGAAATGGTTTGAAGAGAATGCAGAGGGTGATATACATGCGCAGTACGAGCTTGCTTGCTTGCTTGCTTGCTTGTCGGCATAGGGAATACGTGTTCGATTGAAATAGAAATTGGGCGCTTCATTGAAATACTCGATGCACGGCATTCTTATCGATACATGTGCAAAAATGCATCCTAATGCAGGTATGTTGATGCAGCACACTATGCAGATCATCTAGTAGAATATGAGGCATTGAGGATTGATGTTATTCTTGGGAATTTTGGGCAATTTTTAGGGATTCACCGTGTAAGATATGGAATATGCCAGATTATGTTTGTTCTTAATTTAAAAAAATAATGAAACAAAAACTATATTCTTTGGTTATAAATTCGCGGAATGAGAACAAAGCAGATTGATTGTTTGCTCTGATAATATAAATCACACATTCCCCGGATCTAGTGAATAAAAACTCGTACATGTCCTTGCTTAAATTCCCTATTCAACTAATTGTTTCCTCTATTCCTTAGGTTGCATTGCCTCCGCGCACACGTTTAGTTACCACCACCGACGTGCAACAGGGCAATACGCAGGTAGTGCAGGTGCCTGTATCCCTGCCGGTCGGTACACTTATCGGTGGCGCCACGTTCAACGTGCTCACCACTGAGCAGATACAGCACTTTAAGCCAATGATTTGCGTCGACAACAACGGGTTCGTCTCGAGCAGTACGGTGGTCGGCGATCTCGGCAACGAGCTGAAACCGACCCATATCGTCATTCAGCAGCAGAGTTCCTCCGACAACCAGCAGCAGGACGATTCGGGCATGGTGGAAGGCGGCCAATCGCAGAACAACTCCCAGCAAAGCTCGCAGCAAGGCGGCACGCAGGAGTATCGCGTCGAGAGCAACAGTGCGCTGGCGAACCATCTGGCTAACGTGGAGGTGCTGCAAGTGCGATGCAAAACCACCACCGGTGAGCTGTACAAGAGCCGGCTGGGATCTGGCGGCCGGGGGAAATGCATCAAGCATAAGGACGGCTGGTACACCCCGAGCGAGTTCGAAAACATTTGCGGCCGCGGCTCGAGCAAAGACTGGAAACGATCGATAAGGTACGGTGGGCGTAGTTTGCAGACGCTTATCGATGAAGGTATCCTGACGCCGCACGCCACCAGCTGTACCTGTTCGGCGTGCTGCGACGACGAGTCTGGCGAAAGTGAGTATACGTACAGTGATAGGGACGTAGTGGTGATAGGGAGCGATGCTTTTGAAGCACACTTGTATGAACAAATGAATAAAAAAACATGTTCCTCCTTCTGCCATTTCAGCCGCAACTGGACCGGTGCGTCTGTTTACACCTTACAAGCGTCGGCGAAGGAACCAAAGTGAGCACGAGTCGCCACAGCTGGATAAGAAGAAGCGCATCGTCGTGACCAGCGGTACGACCACCTCGGTTGGCGGCAATGCCACCAGCACATCGGGCAGTAACAGCACAACCCACACCAACAATGCCATCATTAACAGCAATAGCGCCGCGACCACTACGAGCGTGGTGAACAATACCGCCATAAGCAATCAGCACCAGCAGCAGGTAGCGGTGCAGACGGCACAAGTGCATGCAGCTAGCCGGCAACAGCTACACCAGGCGACGGCCACAATAAATGCAACGCCCATCATTACCAACAACACGAGCACCACAACGACCACCACGACCGTGAAGGTCGTACAGCAGGAACAGCAGCAGGAGCTGCAAAACGAATTGATCACAACCAAAGAGGAACCGTGGCAGACGCTAACCGAGGGTATCGACACAACGACGGAATTCGTGGACCAGCAGACTCAATGTAAGCTAGCGTCACCGAGAAAGATTTTTTTTAAATGATTTACATAAAAGCACTTTTTGGATAAACGATAGAATGCGGTTGAAATTATGTAGAAGCACGTAGTGCATTGAGTTAATTGAGCCATTCTGCTCATTCCATTCCACAACATTCCGCTAGCAACAAACAGCACAAACACCAAATAATTTCTGACTTCACTCGTATTTATCACAAAACGTACCATTTTTTTACTTCTTACAGTACTAGCGGAAGCTAATTTACCTTTCGAAAGAATGAAAACCTTCTGCACACAGCTGACGAAAATGGTGCAGGAAATGCGAAAGTGTATTGTGGAAACGCAGGAGCATCACAACCGCCAGCTAGAGTGCATGCAACGGGAACGGGATGCCGCAATACTTACCGTGACGCAACTCGAACAGGAGCAGAACATCAACAGCAACTGCATTCCTCCGGGATCGATTCACGCTAACAAAAAGGTACAACTCGCCACCAGGCGGCGGCTGGTCGACCGAAACCAACTAATCCCCCATTATTTTTCCTTTTCTCGTGTCCTCAGTGCGCCAACTGTAATCGTGAAGCGTTGGCCGAATGCTCGTTGTGTCGAAGAACACCCTACTGCTCGACGTTCTGTCAGCGAAAAGACTGGATCACGCATCAGAACGAATGCGTCCGGAGCACGCAGGAACCAACGCACCAGATAATGCTAATAGTGGACGAAACGCAATAGCCTTTAATGTTCTAATCGGGCCAACCCGAGAGGGTAAAGCCGCTTGTTCGACGGACAATCGGCTTGCTTGGCTCCGATGACGGACTTAGGTCATAATATCGCACCCCTCTTACGTAAAAAAAACGTAATACCGGTTCGCTGTTGGATGTGTTGGACAGTTCGCTAGCTCGTGAAATATTTTATACACCATTTTCACCAGATAGCGAACAGTCCAAAACAACTACTCCGAAGGACAGTTTAAACCCGGTTCGGAATCGTTTTCACTGGCTTACGGGATTTGTTGATTGTTTTATTGCTTTAGCTATTTTTAAACATGTTTTTTTTATTAGTTTTAAATTATATTACGTTTATTTGTTTTCGTGGTATACTTTCACGAATCGGTCGTGGCGAATGTCAAAATGAATTATTCAGCGGTACAAAGAGGCCAATCAAATGCTATACTCGATTGTCCAATCATGTACAGAAAGAACCAAGACTTACCTTACTTCAGCTCGTCCTTGGCAATACATAGCAGCAATAGTGACACAAATTTCAAACACACCTAAAGTACGACCACATAGCACGTACAATGAAGCGATTGAGATGAAATCACACGTTTGAAATAGGCTCCTTCATTCAGAATTTTATTCTCATGATTCTGCGTTTGATGTAGGAAAAGAAGTAATCCCTTCCTGAGAAGTGTATAATAATAACTCTAGCTGATGTACAGTGCGTCTATTTTTATTGCAATTAGTAATATTATATTGTATTATTACGTGTATGTTTTGTTGTCTTAGGTAAATTAAATTCAATCAAGTGTATGTATTGCTGTATATTTAAGTAGACGGAAGTATCGTTTACGCAGGGATTCGTGCAGATAACGTACAAGAATGATTTATTTTTAAAAATACTTCTTCAATTTTGATATACTAAAGTACTAAAGTACTACTAAGCAAAAAAGCAAGCTCTAGCGAATGTAGGCGATAATGTACTTCCGATTGTAAAGACTTTGGTTGCAATTTAAATGAGCATAATTTTAGAAATATTTAGGATTAGTATATGTAATTTAAGAGAAAATAATGAATAGATTCGATCGTGCAAGGGTGTATGTAAGAAACATGTTTTAAAACCAGTTCTTTTGTCTACACACATGCTCCATCCCGATGCTGCTCTACATTATGACGAAAAGGGTTTGAAAGACTGTCTTGTCGCAAAGTATACCCTGAGAGAGTTTTAAAATGGCAGAATGTTATTGTTTTACCTTCATATTTTCACAAAATTTTATTTTATTATAATTTCAGCTTATTCCTCCTCCTCCCTTGGACCAATATAAAACTCATTTACTTTCGTTTGGCGAAACAGTCGTTGATACTTGCTACAGATACTATCTGAATTAACCATTTTGTCTTATATAATATAGCGGGGGTTTAAAAGGGTTATCATAGTATTGGAACACTTTTCTAACCGTGTGGCAACAAGTGGACTCTACGGCACCCTTTTTGGACAGACGTATGTAGAATCCAATAGGGGAAATTACAATGTATCTGTCCAAAAAGTGTGCCACATAGTCCAATTGCTGTCACATAAAGTTCATTTGCCGTAAGTAAGAGTCAAAAAAGTGTCCCAAAATTATGAGAACCCCTGAAAATCTCGAGCAAGCAACGGTAGGGATCAATCCATTGAAACGAATGGGTTATACATTGGGAATTACATCCCTTTGGTTGTTTCTTGTACACAATACATTAGCCCATTCAGTCAAGAACCAAAATAAAAACAATATCTTTCACACAGAAGGACTGTTTTGGATAGCCGGATGATTAAAAAATCACACAAAGCCATTAGCAAACGTTTTCGGGCAGCTACACACAACACGTACAATGTTGCGTTTGTTTCTTCTTCCTTGTTCTTTACTATTTTTAATGAAGCAACATTTCTAGTACATCTATCAAAAGAAATTACACTGGATGGTTAAGTGCATGCATACAATGTAAAACTGAAATTGATCGTAATTTGACATATTGGTGTAATTCTTTTAGCGAAGATTCTTTCCACTATGTAGAAGCGTGTTAGCACTTATCAATACATAACGACCAAACGAATGCGCAAACCGGGGACCGGATTTTCTGTGTGGCACAAGCATTCGTTAATTTTTAAAAACAATCTCTTTACATTATGAACCGAATTATCACAAACAACAGATGATTGGTTATGAGCAAATTTAAGCTATAGTAATAATTTGGCAATATTGCCGATTCAAGATGAAACTTGTGCAAGATTAAGCTACTAGGGGAAGGAAAAAAACTAATGATATCTTACTATGTAAAGTGTGCAAAACAAAATCGGGTTTCCTTCCTTCATCTATGCCGTCTTGTACAATGTATGTAAACCATAGATGGAAAGATTTACTTCATGACGGTGTCTAATGTATCGTGTGGTAAACGAAATTTTATACAATGAAATGCAATTATAGATGTGAATATTTGAATGTAGCGTGAATTAAGAACATTCATCTAGCTAAATACAGGATCTAAATTAGATTACTGGTGTAATTCTGAAAAAATAAAAACTATGAGACACTTAAAAACGCATTTTACTATCTATTACTTTCACTGTGTTGAGAAAACGTTTGTCCGAAAATGTTTGTGGTTGGGTTAAAACACTATATAATTTATTTTTTTATATTTTTGTGAAGCGTATTTTATATGTTCGTTATTTATGCTAACTATTACAAACAAATAACTTCTAAATTATGGAAATAATGTTAGCATCTTTGTCAAACTTATCTTTTTTGCTGGTTGTCGACTCCTGCAATCAGCATAAATTTGACGATAGGTATTTTTGAATTGAACTACTGAAAAAATATTTCCTTGCTTCGAATTTAATAGTTAACGTTTATCGGTATATTATGTGATTTAAACAAAAACAAATTGCCGAAATCCTCAATTTTATTTCAAAGAACACACATCGAATCACCAATCGACGCAAGGTGGATTTAAAAATATTTTTAATCCACCTTGAATCGACGTTACGGAAGAGTGTAATCAATCTTACTTGCAGTATTCAACAGGCATTATAAACCCATGGCGTGGTGTTTGTTTTGATGTACGGAATGTTTTGGGAGCTGATAATTTATTTTTATTTCCTTTTCCCAGCAGTTCAGTGCGAGCGGTGCCAGTGTCCCTATTCTACCTCGAATCCAATCCCATTACCATGTCGAAGATTTACCACGGTGTCATCAATGTGGCCGATAAGTTTGTCCCCAACGCGTTGCGGCCCCTGTGGAACCACGCTGCTGGTAAGATTTGTTTATCCAACGCAATACGCAAGTTTATGTAACACTCGTGCGATTTGTGTTGATTTTTGGCACACTGCTAATTGATGCACTCCGTGCGGTTCCGTTCGTTTATTTACAGGACCGAAAACAGTTTTCTTCTGGGCGCCCGTCTTTAAATGGGTTCGTATGCGAAATGGCAGAGCTCGAAGCTTGTAGCAATTGTGCTGTGTTAGCCCATTTATTACTATTTCCTCTACTTTCTTTGCAGGGCTTGGTCGTAGCCGGATTGAGTGACCTTCGACGTCCTGCGGACCAGCTGTCAGTTTCGCAGTCCGCTTCACTGGCGGCAACCGGAATAATTTGGTCGCGCTACTCGCTGGTGATCATTCCCAAAAATTGGGGCCTCTTCTCGGTGAACGTGTTCGTCGCTGGTACGCAAGTACTGCAACTATATCGCGCGTGGGACTTTTCGCGCAAGGCACCGAAAACCGCTGCCTAGACGAATACGCAAGTGCGAATGCCGTACCTACGGACTAATAACTCAATGTGAAAATCAAAGCAGTTTTTACAAAACGCTGCTATTTTTATAAACACTTTTTCTGAAACTGTACAGTGCAGGTTTGATGTAAATGATATTAGAAGTTGTACAGTATAAATATATGCACAAAAGATAAAAAACGATCTGTAGTAGAAACTCTTGCTTGCAAGGTTAATGCTTTATTAATGAAAGAACGATTAAATATTTCATAAAAATAATCACCATCGTAAACATTGAATAATTTAATTACTTCGTTTAGCTTCGTTAAGATTAACATTAACTTTATTTTATTTTATTTTTGGCTGGTTAAGGGTTTAAGACTTTTATCTCAGAGTGTCTACGTTTAACTAAT
>AXCO02009574.1:0-12098 GCA_000473525.2 Anopheles melas
GCTCCGTGTTTCCCTCTTTCTGGTTTGCATTTGCATACAGAGAGGAGAGGTGTAATGAAAGGCAGTCGCGATGTGCATCCCCACAGGACGGAAGACCCGCTGGACGATCCATGCAGAAGGGATCAGAAAAACGAGGGTTTTCAAAATGAGATTGTTTGCTTTGTTTCTTTGCTCTCTCTCTCTCTCTCTCTCTCTCCCGTCGAGGTCGTCGGCGGTGGTTTCTGTCTCGTGCATCGCCGGTGGATACGGCCCATCGGGCACCGCGTGTTTTTGTTGTTGTTGTATTTGTAAGGTTCGTCTCTTCCACCGAATGGCCACCATAAAATTGCACCCTGGCGCCACGGATGGTGCGCATAAATCAAAACCACAAACGGTCCCAAACCACCACAGCTCCAAACCGGGAGGATGGAGAGGCAAGGGTATTCTTCTTCCCAGCGAGATGTAACGTTGCTGATACGCCCGAACGTAGAACGGTGGATCATATAATATAGTCTAACAAATAGGTTTGGTAGTTTTTTTTTCTCTCTCTCTATCTCTCTCTCTCTCTTTTCTCTGTTACTCTTTGGGTCGCTTTGAATCTCGTTCCTGTGTCTGTGTTTTATCTTGCGCTGAAGTATACCCACGACCTAGAGGGAAAAACGGTACCAGCTTGAACAGCAGTATCAGGAAATTGTACACACTGTCCGTTGTACATTGTAGCTTAGTTGATTGGATCAAGCTGCTAATTTGCTAACTGATATTAATGTACAATTTCATACGATTTCTTTACAATCATTAGAGTGATGCTTTACCCCATAAATTGTGAACCTTCATTCTATATACTGCTGAAGCTTTCGTCTCCCCGCAATGAAGCAAAGCCATAACCTCAACATAGAAACTCACTCACGCACACACACACACACTTTTATCTCACCATCCATTTGACGCTAGACACTTGATACCTGAAGCTTTCTAGCTCCCGTTGTTTGCTTTTCTTTTCTCCTATTCTTCTTCTTCACATTGATAACTGTAATTTCTACATCATTTAAATTGTAATACGATCCGATTTTGCCTACCAACACGAAACCACGCCGGTGACAGGAAAGACAAGCCGCAGCAGAGCGATGGGATGGATTTCAGAAATGCTTTTCCATCAGTTCTCGAGATGTTCGGTTCGGACCGCGGCGGCAGTCAAACTCGTAGGCAAGCTTGCTGGTAGTTGTTTGTCAAGCTTTAACACTACGTCCCGTTTTTGGGGGCGGAAGTGACCGCAGGCTACGCTGAATCAAACAATCAATGGAATAGGTTTGGGATATTTTCCCCTATTTAAGCTCTAAGCAAATTAATTTGAAAAAAAACGGGTGGAATATCTTGAAAATTAGTATGTACAGTATGTTCCAGACATATGCAGATCAAGGAATCTAAAGACATAAGGCTTTTACAGTTTTTTTTTTAAACTAAAATCAAGTTCTACATTAATTGTTTATCAGAACTCGTTAATTTTACCCAATTTTTTGTCTAATTTAGCACACCGCATTCCTCCGAGTCCACATAACTGCGTCACTCGAAAGCAGGATGTACTTATGAATCTTTTGAACTTTAATACCAATTCTGGCAAAAGCACACATAACATTTCAGAACTGAAATAATTCATAACTTATCATTCACTTATCAATTCTCGATCGAGCAAAATAAAAATATAAAAAAAATTCAAGGAATAATCATGTCATTAGCCATGATTTCCTCTGTGTTCTTTAGGTTGCCAATTACACTGCCAGCATTAGATCGAACAAGAAAAACAAGTGCAGGTGGTAGAATTATACAAGAAATTATTTCGTAAACTATAGAGCCATTGATTCCAATTGGATGAGTAATGCATTACGGTAACAGCTAGAATTTCTTCTCGAATCTATTCGATGTTTTTTTATCGCCTTTCTCGAAGCCTTGTCTCCTAAAAATGCCCATAAAAAATGCGCAAAGTCGGTTGTAACTTACTGGAGAAAAATGAAGGTAAGAAATAAAACTTGACGAGATCGCTTCATGATCACAGCACGGAGCAACAAAAACAGGAAGCAAAAACGGACGAGCTTTTCCCAACTCGTCGCAATCGGCGCTGCCTGATTAAGTGGAACAGCTTTCAGCACACCAGCAGTGTGGTGTGTACAATTTATGAGCAGCACATAAAATCATCCCCACACATCATTCCCAGCAGCGGTGATGTTTTGCAGCAGCCCGGGAACGTCCATCACGTCCACGTCACGATACTCGAACTCGACCTGCAGGAGATGATTTTTTTGCTGTTGCTGTTATCCATTTGCACGCAATACACCAAGTGCAGTAAAAAAAAACGACCACCTTTCCTTGTAAGGTCCACACACCGTACAGTGGTAGCCTTCACAGTGGTGTGCTCACACACAAACAGTGTCCCTTGCACGTACCACCTGAGACAAACAAAAAATGAAACAATGGAAGCAACCCTGTTTTTTTTTTGCTCCATAGCGCTCAGGACACTGCAGCAAGTGGAACAGAACCCCACTCCCTGCTCACTCACTCACAGCGCGGCTGTGAGTGGCAAGTTAATATGTCAGCCCCTGCCTGATGGCGAGGTGATGATCGTCAGCTCTTTTTCAATCGCGATCGAACGAGATTGGCCGCGCGCGCGATCGTATGAATTATGCATCGGTTTGGTACGTGTGTTGCAGCAAATTAGCGATACAATATAAAATCAATCAGTGTGCTAGACAGCTTTTTTGTTGCTGTGCGCTTCTTTTCTAGTCGGTTGGAGCTTTCCTTGAATGGGAAACGAGGTGGCCGAGAGCGATCGCCCGATGGTCTCGCGTTCCTCGCGCAAGACGCCACGTCAAGCCTTTAAAGGTTCGTTTCGGTAGCGAGCCAGCTGGTGGTTTGGAATGTGCATTTACTAATTGGGGAGCTAGGTAAGCGAGCGGTTGCGTCTCGGTGCACAACCCGTTAGGTGTTTCTTTTTACAGCCGTCTATGGTTTAAGTCGATCAGAAACCATTCATGAGATCGATGTTGGAAGTAATGAAAAGTGAACTATTGGTAGCTGGTGATTCCCCCTTCACTAGCTTAAGGGAATATCAGCATGTGTTTCCATTCCAAATCGCTTTAGACAGGAGCAGATCGTTATACAAATAACACTAACTACAAAGGCCAACAATACAACAATGGATACAGATCACGGTCTGTACCGATTTCGGCTACAGAAACGAACCAAACAATCACACACAAAGCAATAAAAACGATTTCAAACAATAACGACTGCACATTACAGCCAGCCCCCGAGGCTCATCATCTCCCATTTCTAGAAGGAATGTTCGATTGTGCCAGCGTCGGGCCGGAGCGAGCGAACCGTCTGGGTGCCTTATTTTCTCTCCTGCACATTATTTCGAAGATGTAATTGCTTCTCATTAGCAAGTGTGGAAAATTATATACAATCAACACATTCGAATTACAATTACTGGTGATGATTTGGTTAGAAGTAAATAATTGTCTGTTTACTTTTGGGGGCTTCTCTACCTACCCGCTCTCAAACCCCTCCAAATTCCTTTCCCAGCCCAGGTGCTGATAGTACCACCAATTCCGGCTCAACCTCAAGAGTGCAACTCTACGCAACCCCCCCCCCGACGATTGCTCCCCGACGAAAGGGGGTGGGTGAAATGCGCAAACTGCGTAAACAAACGATCACCTCGAATAAGCCACACAGACAAGGGCACGACCCCTCTCCTGCCTTTACCCTCTCTCTCTCTCTCTCTCTCTCTCTCTCTCTCTCTCTCTCTCTCTTTCTCTCTCTCTCTCGTCATTTGAATTGCGTAGGAGAGCGGTGAACGAGGGCAGCCGCTGTCAGCCGGACCGAGGCCGTAAGAACAATCAATTCAATCAATCGAACGAGCGGGTATTAAAGTTAACTGCCGCCCTCTCTCTCTCTCTCTCTCTCTCCCGGCGAATAAAGCTGACCCACAAGGGGGGGCAAAGGAAAATCAGCCACCTATTATCCGGCAAGGGGTAGAGGTGGGCGGAGGTTTGGAGCCGATTGAGGTGTCAGGGAAAATCAAACAAAATCAAAACACCCAAACGGACGCCAGAGCGAAGCATTCTTTAACGAACGCAAATCACCCAAGATCGCTGTTGCAAGAGGTGCTGGAGAAGATGAGGTGGAGGAGGAGGAAAGAGGGGAAAGGGGGAGTGAGCCAAACCAAAACCGTGCAGAGCCAACCAACCCTTTAACAACCAACTCTTGCTGATCGAGGCAAATCAAGGGGCGAAATTATTGGATATTTTGTTTTACAGTTCTCGCGCCGTGTGTGTGTGTGTGTGATGTCTTGTTACGAGTGCGTAAAAATTTTCTCGATGATCACTAACAAGCTAGTTGGGTTCGTGTTTTTTTTGTTTTTGTTGGTGTGATCCAACATTTGTGGGTTTTTGAATGATTTTCCTTCGCGCCGTAGGAAGCGTGTTTGGGGTGGGGAATGGGACGGCGATGGTGTCGGTGATTATGGACGTGGACATGGCCGGAGGAAAACAAGGGCGCCCGTCATCATCATCATCATCATCAGCATCAGCACCATCAGCAGCATCGTCATCACAACCACACACATCAACACGTTCTTGATGGGCGTCCTTCAGCCTCCACCTTCACAATGATCTCGCATGTGATCCTCTGTCAAGAACGTCTGCTTTTGACAATCAACTATTATTTTAGGCCACATAATTATGCAAGTGTGTTGAGGTACGCGTGATTATGCGCCAACAAGACGCAAGAGGGAAACGAAATCGAACGCCTTCCCCCCCCCCCCCAACCCTCCCGAAAAAAGAACCAAACAGCGGCTTTCGATGATGGCTTGGTGCGGGAAAGAGCTAAACGGGCGCACAAGCGAGAAACCCTTCTTGGTGGCAGAACGCACCGCTGGAAAGGGGAAGAGAAGCGGGTAATTCTGAAAATTGAAAAATTAAAAACACATTCCACCATTGCTGCGGGGCATGGGATGGGAAAAGCATGAAAAAAGGGGGGGGATGGTGAGAGATGAAGGTCTGAAGGCGCCCAGTGTGTCCCTCCAGTGGGTCGTTTCTGCAACGCTCGGCTGCGTCCGGGAGGCGCCAACATGGTAATAACATTTTATATTTCTTCTCCTTTCCTTTCTTTCTTTCAGCTTCATTGATATTTATCGTTTTTCGCGTCCCTCCCCCAACTCCCTGGGGGTGCAATCCGCTTCTTCCCTTCTTTGGGACACCATCCCGGCTCTCTCCCCTCAATGATCAGAGGCAGCTTCATTCACGGAACGAGCTCCAAGCTCCAAACCAAACACCCGTTGCTCGTTATCCGCCGTGGCGACCGGCGGCAGCAGCGGGAGTCACACCAGCAGGTTATGTTTTATACGTTTTTATGTGTGACCATACGTGTGTGTGTGTGATTGTTTTCTGTATGGCTCTCCCGTTTGCCACACTAGCTCATTAGCTCACGAATGGGAAGGAGCGAAACCCATCTCAACCCCATGTTGGCCTCCGTTTTTTTTTGCTTTCCCGAGAGCTTGGAAGTGATCCCCATCGTGATCGAAGGGGGTGGAGGATCATTTTTTCAATTCAAATTTTCCCCTCTTTGTTTTGTTACACATCATCAGGTGGTCTCCCGCCCCGGGATGATTTGGGCGCATTTTTTTTTTCTTCTCCGTTTTATTCTTCTTCTACTGTTCTCCCACTGGTCGCAACATAAATCAAATCTAGTATGCAGCTTCACTCTAGTTGCGGCCCTGCGTCTGTGAGAAACAAAACATAAAACCATAGCAAACGGTTCAGAGCGGGCGCCACCAGCAGGATGGTTCAATTCGATCTACACGGGACACGATCCGTGATCGGAGTGGGCTGCAGCAGCAGCTTCTCCTCTTCACTTTACGTCCCAAACGCTAACGGTTTCCGGTAGGGGTTGCGAGGCCTTCCCTAGAAGCCGTGGAGTGCGGGAGTGAATTTATTGCCCGGCGCCGAGCTCCACGCCCTTAGCGTAACTGTCAAGCGCTCGAGCGGGGATAATGTGGGGATACGCCACTGTGGAGTGTACAAATTTCGGGTGGGTTTTGGTGCGTATAATTTTATTACGTGAAAAATGCGCCTCGCCAGCGCCACATTTATCAAACGCGCGCGCGCGCGTGTATTTGCGTTCGTCGCTTGATTATACACATTTACGTGTCAGGTACGGGATCGGTCTCGATCGTGAGGAATTGTTAGAACAATTTGTATGCTGACTATTGTCTTGAGTTGTGCCTTTGCTTTGGTATTACTGTCTGCTTGAATTGTCTTCTAAGCAGGGTGTTTGTTTTGCTTGTTCTCGTTGATCGGTTGTGGCACGTTGATTAGTGTTTGATCACTTTCGCACGATTTGTAGAATGGTTTTTTTCCCCCACACCACAGAGGAAGCAGAAGGAAAGGCGCTATGGGAAGCTTGCTTTTAATTTATGTTGACTCTAGCAAATTAATAATCACTCATAAACGAGTACAAATGATTGCGAGCGGTCGAGGAAGTGGAAGCTTATTACACTTCGGAAGCCGTTCTATCCCTCGGAGCTATCTCGTAAGTGCAATAATTTATTCATACTCGCGAGCGGTAAATTGAAACACCGGATTGATGGATTGATAAATTGCACGCCAGCACGAATCGGATTGCAAATACATACGCGCGCCCGTCCGCGAATGTGCCGTACCGTGCCGGTTAGTCGTCAAGCCCACGGGAGGGCGTTATTGTTATGATCGGCCGACACGCACGCCCAAAGCGATAGCGAATGCAGTAAAAGCTGTAAAAACACCACTTTATTATACACCGCGTCACCGCACTCATTAAATGGGTGAGATCGTAAATCACGATAGTGGATGCTTTGGTACAATTATCCAATAATAGTACGAGCGGCTGGAACGATTTTACGGATAATGATTTCTAGCTTTCTAGAAGCGGTTAGGCAGTCATAATGGAAATGATTCTTCCACCCCAACCACTAGCCACCTGTTTACTGTTGGAAGGCAATAAATATTGCTTCGAAAAATGAGTTACAGGACCTAATTCTGTTTGAAAATGGGGTTCAAAAACCCGTTAGAAATGGAAGAAAAATTACCCAAAACATAACACTTTGCATCGATAAATAAAAGCCACACCAACTGTTCTGGGCACTTGTCGCTTTGGCTTCCTTTAAACAACCTGACTGCGCTACTTCCACACGATTCGGTTGCGATCATTCACAGCTTTTAACTGACACCCACTTGTACAGCACTGTCAGCTGTTTGTACCGAAACCTGTCACCTTCGAATGATCGCTCCTCGACCCGTGTTGCTTGATCTTGATCAGCTTAGTTGAGCTTCGTTTATCGTGTTTTTTTTAGTTTACAAGGAGATGTGAAGCGAAAAAAAGAACATCCCATTTCCCAAACCAATATCAAGATCCACGACGGGGGCGATCGTACCACTTGATGTCCCCGGTTACGGATACGGTTATGTTCCCTGTTTTCCTTCGCCTCGGGTGTGTGACAAGCACTGTTGCGGTGCGATTAGGGAACATCCTTTACACATTCGCGTCACTTGTCAATTGTTTATAAATTGTCATCTTAACGGTAGACCCACACAAACCACGCACACCGAAGGCCCGAATGCAAACGCAAGTGTCAGTTTCTGTTTTACAGAGCAGAACCCGTGTCCATCACACGACACGACACGATCGTTGTTGGCGCTGTCTGCGCGGTCCCGAGACGCCCTTAGAAAAAAGGGGCTTAGAACGTCGTCCGAATGCCGTCCGGCCGTACGGGCTGTTCTAGTTTACGTTACGTGTAAAATATTCGGGCGCCAGGACCACATGCTGACCGAGCAGCGCCCAGACGGACGGCGGGGCCGTCATATTTTCCCAGGCAACGCGGGTCCGCTAGGGTCTGCAGCCTCCGAGGACAGCCGATGTCGCTGCGTCAAGTGGTTTCATTTCTCTCATTTCAATCTGGTAGGGACGTACGCGCGTCTATCATTCATACGCAGTCTTGTCGCTCGGGCTTGTAGCTTCCCGGGAATAAAAAACGCCGCGAAAGTAACGCCCTGCCCTGGGTGCGATCGCTATCGAACCGGGCAGGCAATAATGTGTGATAAACTTTACACTTGTCGCTGACCGTGCGTGCGTGATGTTGGTGGAAGTGGCTAACGTCGATGACCTAAAGCCATCAATTTATAATAGGAAAAATTTCCCTTGTGGGATTCGATGGAAGCTCAAGGCGCCAACGGCCAACGGGACGGGCTTGTTAGACCCGGGAGGGTTAAACATAAATGAGAGCTCCCTTGTTTTAAGGTGTATGTGTTTTGTTTTAACATTGGACCCACTGCCGAGCACTATCACAATATTGAATGTTAGGGCATTATAGCGAGCGCAGGGAAAGATTTCTTCCCACTAATTATAGGTTTTCAGGATATAAATAATCACATCACACGGATCTTGCTACGCTACAGCGCGAAACACAAGGAGCGAGGATCGAGCGATATTTGGTAAGGGATTACTCTATACCCTTCGGATGGAGTGCTGGGTGGATTTTGATTAGTGGCTTACTTCGTTCCGCGCACCAGGCCGTAGCTGATGTTTCGGAGGTTTTAATGGCTAAGTCTGTGAGGGGCTGGAGAGCGAGAGAGTGAGAGTAATTATAATCTCGGATCACTGCAGCACTCACACTGAGCTGTGATCGGGGCCTATCGATGGCTGGATATTATTAAGAGGAATGGAGCGATGATATGGGCTACCCTTATTTTCTTCGCATCTTTCTCCCTATCTTTGTACACAAATGTGGCTCGTAAAAGCTTTGTTTTGTGGGCCTGTCGGGTGGTTGGGATTTTGGTGATTTGGTCAGCCATGTGCTTAAAACACAACACATTTATTTAAAAGCTTTTTGAAGAAAGCCTTGAGAGTCTGCTTTATCTTAAGACTTTGTCCAACACCTTGCACTATTTTATCTCATGTAAATCATGGGAATGGATAGGCTTTGGTACGCACAGCAAAAAGCGTCTAGTTTGAAGGACTTGGTTATGGTTTTATGAGTGCTTAATTTTCATAAACATTCTTTCGGCTGGATTCGGATTCTTTCGGTGACCATTTTTGGGTTTTTTTTCTGTTGTTGTTATGCTTCAAGGACTCTCAAAGTTTGCAGATACTTCAGGAAAGGCACTAGCCAGTACTGTCGCACCATTCCCTACGAAAGAGCACCATTTACCCAGCATATAGCACGTTTTGACTTTTCAACAAAACATTTAAACATTGACAAACAAACACTGTCTCCGCCGGTACTCGGAGAGGGTACGCAAACGGCGGCGCAGGTTTTCACCGTGCGGCCATTGCGCTGAGAAACGAAAACAAAATCAAACGGCCCCACGGACGTACCCGGGCATCCTTTGCAAACACAAAAACTTGAGACGAAAAGCTTGTGCTTGTTGTACTTGTTGCTTTGGTTGACTTGTGTTGTGGTTGTTGTTGTTGTGCCCGTCGACTTTTAACATCCGTCTCCGTCCAGCTCGTGAGCTTAGAACCAACGTGGACGTGCAAAGATGACAAAAAAACGGCTCCTCAAGTCGCCGGAGACAGCACAACAGCACACGATTCCGGAACAAACAAATGCTTCGGGGCGCCAGCCAGCCAGCCAAATAACCAGCCCGTTAACCACGCAAAACTGACAAGAAGACAGAGAGCGAGAGAGAGAGAGTGAGAGCGAGAGAGCGAGAGTCTAGAAAGCGGTGTGCAGGAAGGATACAGTACAAACACAGATGGCGCCAGAACCACATCCGGAGCGGAGTAAAACAACAGCGTTTACATGCCAATTGAGCAGCCCGAAGGGTCTGGGACCATCGTGCCGTGCCGTCGGGGTTTTGTGTGTCTTTGCCCTCTCTGGTGCTTGTTTTTGCTGGGCCGGGGGATATTTTTGCTAGGCAGCGTAAGGACCTTGGACACAAACGTGTGGAGAGTTGGTTGGTTGATGGTTGGTGATGCTGTACTTGTACATGCGAAAATTTCATCTTGGGTACTTTTGAACCATTATCGGTTGAAAGTGGACACAATAAACCACAAGTTTTACATGGTTTATTTGATGATTAATTGTATCAATTTATCTTAGGATAGTATGACTGCAGTAGTCATGATATAGCTTCAGCTCTTTGACTTTTACTGTTATGTTTGGAACTAACTCTGTTGGCAGCTGCTAAATGATCTCCAGATTAGAAGCTTATTCCAATTCCTGTAGGAATTTTTAAAAATTTGATATTTGTTATTATAAATTTAACAATTTTTTCGATTTTGAAAGCATAAATCATGACGATCCCGAATGTTTTTCATTTGCATCATATCGAATTTTGGCATTGATTTGGGGAAAGATGGAAGAGCAGAACTTAAGAAGATCTTGAAGGTACTATGTCGAAGATATTTCGAATTTTAATAGTGAGATATTAGTTTCAGGTTAATAGATGTCAATATCTTCATTTGAGATGTATTGACTTGCTAAACGAAGTTTATAACATATCCGAATGACAAGCCTTTGTAACGGACAGGTCAGTTCGTATATGGGAAACAATCCACATCCGATCTTGTTGAAGTCAGATAGGCACTAGTTGCACTATGCACATTTTCTATGTACTTCCCCCAAATTCTATGAGGTATTATGTATCAAAATTCTAAACAATCTCCTTTGCTTAATCCCCAGCACCTCCAGCTGTACAGATCATCCAAACTGCTGCGCCTACTAGTACCGAACCACTTACCGTCCACTTTTGGTGATGATCATCTCGGTGCCGATCTTGTGAAACTCTCGCCACAGCTCCTTGTTCTGCAGCTTCAGCTCGACACCGGGCAGCGAGTAGCGGGGTGGCAGCGCCATCGCATGCATCGATGGCACCGGAACCGGCAGCATCGTTGGGAACGGATCTGAAACAGCACAGTAAGAAAGATATTAGGTGAGCGAAAACTCCCGTAGCTTCCGCCAGCTTCCAGTACAATGACAACGGTTTCTAATGTCCTATTCCGGTGTGGCGTCTTCTTTGCGCCAACCCCCACACCGGAAGCGAAATTAATTCCGCTTCGTTATCCCATCCCAGCGAGGCGACGGTGGAAGAGAAATGTGTAGTAGAAATGGGGAAGAACATTAAATAAACATAATTAGCCCAATTCGATTAGCTCTCTAGGATCTCTCACGGTGCGCGCGCGTGTGTGTGTGTTTTCGGTGCTGCTGCTGCTGCTGCGTTCACGGTAAAGCTTTCGTGGATTGCAATGATTTTCTGCCTTCTCACGGCATTGGCGGAAGAAATGCGACGAGTGAAACATCGGCCAAGAAGAGGAGGTCAAACTCTCCTACCGATCTAAGCAGGCGATGCGGGATCGAGGGTTCGTCGCTGGACCACCGTCGCCCAGGGCCTGGGGGAAAAAGGGCTAGACAGCAAGGGAAGGGAGGGAAGAAAATTGAGAAGCTCAACCAGTTTGTCAGTGCCCTGTCAAGATGAGGTTCGTTAGATGTTTATTTCTCGAAACGTCAGCTCCCTTTCCTCCTGCTTGCCGTCGCGCTCTCTTGTTCGCTCTTTTGTTTCAACTCACCCAAGACTGTGGTGGCCCTGGGTGTGTGTGTGTGTGTTTGTCTTTTTTTTTGGTTCGCATGTTTCTTGCGCCGTCGTCTGTGCACCCCCGAAAAGGGACTATGAGCCGTGAAAATGGAAATTTCATAGTCATTTATTTCGAGAGGAACGAGGAGCTGTGTGTGCCGGTGTGTGTGTGTGTGTGTTAGTGGAGAAAGAGAAGGAGAGAGTGATAGATTTAAGGGAGAAAGAGAAAAGAGCAAGACGAAGACTCGTCTCACGCCGATCGCTGGACCGAGTGTGGCAAGTGTCCCAGCGGCAGTGTCCATAGAAGCAAGAAGAAACAACCCCAGAAGACGAAAGGAGGAAGACAAAAAATTATATCATTAATTCGTTCTCGTTACACAAGTCGTGAGGCTTTGGCGCCGCCGATTTTTCAAAAAAAAAAAAAAAAAAGAAAAAAGGGAAACATTCATATCCACATTCCACACCGCCGTCTTGGATCGCATCTTGCGGTTTTCGCCCGTTTGTATCTATTGCCGTCTC
>AXCO02009575.1:0-12109 GCA_000473525.2 Anopheles melas
AAGGGCGGTCCCGTGGTACAGTCGTCAACTCGAACGACTCAATAACATGCCCGTCATGGGTTCAAGCCTAGAATGGCCCGTCTCCCCGTAGCAAGGATTGATTATGCCCAAGTAGACCGGGTGGTCTTATAGTATGTTTTTATAACCAAATTTGAACGTTACTTTTCGACAAGACGGGTGAAAACTTTTGCCCGAACAGGCTTTCTAGTAACTTGACGACTACACAAAATACGCTTAAAATCTTCATTCAGAAGGAGAAGTGATAAAAATTAATATTCATTACGTACACCTTAGGATATGCCCACCTGTATAGTATAGCTGCTCGAAAACTGGTAGACAATGCAAACAGCTGACAGAGTGAAATTTCAGCCTGCAATCTTAAAACGGAAAGGGGCCTTGTGATGGTATTGTGATAGTGAACAATTTTATATTTTTTATAAGCTTTAGGAACTCTAACTTTTTATTCAGGAGTTATTCAATGAATTTCATTGCATAGTAA
Organism: Anopheles melas; assembly: GCA_000473525.2. Classification (NCBI taxonomy): domain Eukaryota; kingdom Metazoa; phylum Arthropoda; class Insecta; order Diptera; family Culicidae; genus Anopheles; species Anopheles melas. The sequence goes on from AXCO02009575.1 coordinate 500, forward strand.
CATATAACGGAAAAGATAGCTACTTTCAAAATCCGTACCGCTTTGAAGATATTTAAGACTTCATTGTGTCAAAACTAATTGTGAGTATAACTCAAAAGTTTTTAGGAAGTTGTTGCGAATCACAGCAAAAAATATTAAATAAAATAATATATAAATAACAAAAATAGAAAGCAAGCTGTTGAAGCATTAAATCAAATCGTTTATGATAGCCTAATGCATTAATCACTTTAAAAAAGCGAGCTAACTATGAATGTTATTGTTAAATATTAAAATAAATATTTACGGTCAATCCGATGGCACATTAGTGTTTTACAACAATCCCGATAGAGGACTATCGAAGTGGAGTCGTGTGGACAACTGCTGATAACGGTCGGGCCAAGTCGTCCCGATTGCACGAAAATTTCCGATTGCGGCAAAGGTTACGATCGTGAGCCATTCTTTCACGTATCCCCGAGCCAAGCGACTGCATTTTTAGCCTCAAACAATAAATTAACGTTGCTTAAAAACCGCTTGTTTTACATATTTCGGGTGAAAGAAAGAATCCTGTTGATAACGTCTCAACAGTTATTGTCTATGAACTATGAATCTTTACTATCTTCACATGATACCGTTTGCGCAAGTGCACCAACCCACTTGAAATACATTTTCAAGCTACTGAAGCCATACTTGATGGAGTACAGAAAAGAATACATTGAACAAAAAAAATCCTTCTTCATAAGATGGTAAAAGCCTGCTGCATACTGCATACTACACTCGACGAAAGCCCTGCAAACCGTGCACCGTACCGAAACGACTGCTATCCCTCGATCGGTTGCAGATTGCATTGGTTGCCAATCGTTTACATCGTCGACCCGCGTCAGCACGGCACGGCAACTCCGGAAAGCATCGGATGACACTGCATCATCCGGCCTGTCTCTGGTCGCTTTTCTCTGCAGAAAAGCGCACTAAGTGGATGCACTTAAGACCAATGCGAAAACCCATCCGTCCAAACGAAACGTTGTGCCTTGAGCATTGCGTCATCGCATCGACGAGACCGCTAAGGGAAAAAGGGTGAAGTTGTTATTTTTTTCACACTCCCAATGATGGACACCACAGTTAAAAGCAGTCGCTAATGGGTGTCTTTGTCAATACTATCTGCTGCTAGGCGCAGTTCCAGCGATTGCGATGGGTGAACCTTTTTAATTGCCTCTTTGTATCGACTACATAATGTAATGGGAAATGAATCATTTGCAAAGATTCTCTCAGCTTTCATATCTATCTATATTTAATTAAACCCTAACAGTGCTCATCCTGCGCTAGCAACATTTTATCTGTCGAAATGTGTATTAGTCTCTGCAGTACTTTCTCCTCGAATGTTTCCCTCGCGCTTTCAAGTTTTTGAACCATTTTTAAAATCAGGTCACGCAAATGCTTCACAGCAATTTGGTGCTGATGGTCGCCCAAATACCCCAGAGCACCATCAACACATCGTAATTGTCACATTTGTCTCATAGTTCAGGATGTTTTGTTTGTACTTGTTTGTCCTTTTCTTGGCATCATTGCCGCACATTTTATCCTATCATCGCAGCTGACCCATGGCGACAACGTGGCACTAAAGCGTTTGTCTACCAGTCGTGATCGATGCAGTTTGTGTGTGTTTTTCCCCTCTCAGTCATACTTTCAAGCTTTATCGTAAAACGCTTGCTATGCAGAAGCTAGCTTAACAGTCGAGATGGAGCATGTTTTTTTTTATTTCCTTTTTTGACTGACTGATATCTGTTTTTGTTTCGTGGGTTTGATTTTTTTTTCAACTACTATTGTTATGGTGCGCTTGGGAGGTCATTTTATCCGTCATTGCTACAGTTTTTTGCCATTTCTCGCACGATTCCATTGTATGCCTCTCTTCATCTCCAATGCATAATGGAAAAGCTTTTTCACCCAAGGCTAAGCGCTCGTCAAGCTGTAACAATGGAAGATGTTCAGCTTCGTTAGGTTGAGCTATAACATTCCTTCAAGATCCTTTCTACGTTTGTGACGATCTTCATTGATTTTAAAGCATCTCAAAAATAAGTCAAAGTATTTTTATCATAAATTTTCCCCTAACGATCTTTGGCTAAATTTTCCAAATACTAAGTTGCGTAGTTACTCGACAATTCGTCTGGTATCACTACCTGAAGGAATGAAAATTGCTGATTTTCTGACACCACTCTGTTGGACGGTAGAACAATTTTTCATCATCTATACACGTCATCGTTTCAACAATCAGCCACTGACAGACGGCACCGGGATTGCAGTAGATCGATTTACAGATATTTCCTTTCCCTTGGCCCTTCATCTTCCAATGGAAGATCCGTACGAAAACTGCTTCGACATCCAGCGCTTTGCCGTAATGGATGACGATTTTTCTTTTCATGATGGTGAAGTGGAATAAAATTTCTTTTCGTTTATTTATTCCGCTTCCGCCCGGTCCTGCCATTGTAGCCCTTCACATTATATGCGAATTGCTCTTACGGTATTCGAATTGTAAGAAAACGCATCAATTCGGTGATTTGATGACGTGGAAAAGAACAGCGCGTTATCACCAGTTGGTTTTGTGAACGTTAGCTTTAGTTAAAACAAAATATTACTGTTACAATATACAATGTATTTTACAAATTACATTAATATAAAAGACCAAGATAAGAAAACAACTTTATACTAATACGCAAAAAAATTTAATCGATATTCTGGTTCTTTCTGTATGAAAGAAGTTTAACATCAAAAGGCATTTTAAAGACGACCAAAAGCCCATTCCAGTCACACAATGTTTTAATTTTTTTACCCTACAATGTTTAGCGAGTAAATGAAGGGAATATTACTATTAATTACATGCAAATGTCGGACGGATCAAATTACTGACCGCTGATTCACCGTCACCGTCGCAATTTAACCATTGCTTCATTTTGTAATTAGCAGCATTATAATTGGGTCATTATATTTGCCCGTACTTTAATTAGCGTTCATCAAACAGACGCGAATAATCACTCTCACGGAAAAAGGGAGCCGCCATACCGAGATAAACGAGAAGAGAGGGAAACTGAGGAGTATATTTTTTTTTGTACCTTTCTGCTTACGTCCTTTGAGTGGCAGAAAAGGGTTTGTTCTTTGTTCAGGGGCTTAAATTTAGCTTGAGTTCTGCTTTGGAATTGTTTGCACTGGTTTCGTTTTGCAATAAAAAAGGTTATACCATGCTTACGTGTTTGGTAAAAAAGATGTTCTTACAGTAATTTAAGCTTTTTTCTTTGTTATAAAATACGTTGCTGTACCGATGTGTGATAGATTTATGTTTATATTATGTATTTTTATGCATTCAGATTCATTTATTGTCTTAATCAAAGAAGCATTTTGTCAATGTTTACCAATCCATAAAAAAAACCTTTGGGTCATCCCTTAACCCATCTTATTCAATACAACAGGAAATTTTTCTTCCTTTGGCAAACCATTGGTTTGTTACAGAAATTATTCCAGCTAGATTCATCTCAGGATTGCCACAAAAGCAGAAACGATAACGAAGCATAAGTAAATACGCAAATAAACAATCTTGCGCGATCGTTCCGTACTACTGGCACAAATAAGAAGGGCCCACGGCATGCTTGTTACTGCAAAACTTAATCCTACCCTATCGCTACTTGCCCGCTAGCCTATCTATGCTTGCTCTCGAGATGACGTTCGCTTTGAATCGCTTAGATCATACTCACCGGTGTCATGTGACACCGACCTGACGTTGGATTGTTTAACCGAGAGCAAAATAAATGGATCTTTACAAACGTAGCGGTGTCGTCAGCGCATTTATCATAAACGGGAGATAAGTGAGGAAGGAAAGTCGGGTTTTGAATTGAATATATATATATATATATATATATATATATATATATATATATATATATATATATATATATATATATATATAAGATCCCAAGCGACAAAGCCAACATGCATTCCCTCTCTCTTAGGTTTACTGGTCTGTTGGGTAAAACGAGAAAAATGTTGGTTTTGTAAGTTGATGATGATGATAAATCAATGCTAATGCCCTGCACTCGTAGCCCTAGCAAAAAGGTAAAAGATTAACTATTGTTTAACTTTTGTATCAAATCCAAACAAATTTTAATCTCGTAAACGATATTGGTTGACATAAAACTTCATCTGTAGCTAAGATACAAACATGCCGAATTAGTGTATGTGGTTTAAAAACCACAGACTATTTACAAACATTCACCTTCAGTGCGTATTTTTATTCCACATCCAATCCAAACCGAATATCAAATCTAGTTATTGGAATCGTTACTAATGTTTTATTTATTTTACAGTGTGAACTAAAAGAGCACCATTGCTTGTTATTCCTATTTTACGGACAGCTTTACGTTAACAAGAAACGCAAATGAAACATTATTCAACCACAATTTTCACGTGCAATCACAGTTGATACTTATATAACACGACCAAAAAACAAACTTTTCATTGAAATCTGTTTCGTTCCATCGATTCAATAACATTTTTGATGTATCATACCTACGTGCATCATTCGTCTCGTTTCAATGATGTTAGCTTATTTTTTCCAGGGAGTTTCCACGAACACAATTCCGTACGTTTGCAACATGTTTGTTATGCTATGTAAATTTCCACTCACTGCTCAGTGGTACGGTGCAAAGGAATTAAAATCGTGCACCGACGACGCTCTCTTTTCCCACGCACCGGATTTTGCAGCGAGCATTGTTTATGCTCTCGTTACATTCGATTATCGTGTTGAGGGAAAATTTTGGTCATGATTATTCATCAAAACCATTCGGAGCATGCTGCTATACACTGCTACTGCTGCTGCCGCTACCGGGGGTGAAACATGATGCTTTGCGATTGCTTTTAATAACGGCAGCGGGAAGCGGAATGAATTATTCAATCTCAATTTGTTGAGCAATGAGTGATGAAATATTTCCGCTCGACAGTCGCACCGAGATCGGAACATCGGATAAGCTTTGGCTGGGATGTCATAAATATAAGCCCGCGCCGTAGATTGTAAAATGGAAACTAATAAATGATTGATTTGTACGATGAGCTCTGGCGCACGCTGGTGGTTTGGCTAAGCAGCTCGATAAGCAATTAGCTCGTAAGTCAATAAAGCTATGCAAATCAGCCCATTTGTGGAAGTGTAATTTGTAATTGCAAATCTGGGCCTGATTGTTGATGTTGTTTATTAGAAGGATGTAACTGTAACTGCGGTGGTTAGGAATGTGCTATATTAACTTGTTAATTTAACTCATGCTCACATGCTGCGTAACCAAACATAGGCAACATTGAAACAATAAACACACACACACGCCGGTTGCGATAGTAGCATGGCACAAAAGTAGACCGGATGTTGGTGGAATAAAACAGACACAAGATTAATGTGCAAACATCCTAACATGTATGTGTGAGAACTGAGATGAAAAATGGTAGGCAGGATGTTTCATTTAATTAAATACCTGCCAGGCATGGCTGTTGGCGTGCATATAGTCGAGACGACGGTTGTCTATTAGATATCACTGTAGGCTTCGCTGCTGGTCTCCTTGGACAATTCATGTGCTTATTTTAGTATGCTGCGAGGGAAACGGTACCCCCAGTGTGTCGCAAAAGTTCCTCAATACATAAACATACCCTTCAAGAAAGCCTTGATCCTCGGTCGCTCCACACCGATGAGGCAGCTTAAGCTTGCCTCATCCAAACGCTTTGTTGGTTTTCGCATTATCATTCACTGGAAAGGCGTTTTCTTTCGCCCGTTGTATGAAAGTGCTGGTATTGCAAACAAAGATCGTTCATTGTGTGTTGCTTCGGAATGCGAGGAAATAGTTGAGAGCTGACTGAAGAAATAAAAACAACAAGTTACATCTAGTCGGTTCGCACAAGCGTCAACAAAGCTTTCCCTGCAGTGCAAACCGTGCCAAAATTAATAGTCAATTAGGCGCCAAAGCAAGGGTGGCATATGTTATGCAAATACATATTCTTCTTATTCTACAACATTTCGTTTGTCACATTCATGTAAAACGTTAGGTTACAAGGGATTGATAATGTTGGTTTACCGTACAGCTTAAAATTATATAATAATGTGATTTATATCTAACTCTGACACATTTGCAAATATCATTCATAAAAAGTAACAATACGAATTATTTTCTTTTTATTCCTACTATAATCATTAGGTTGGCGATTCCTTTGTCTTTCCATGCTGTTTGTTGCGACGGCTATGCTTTGTAAGGAGCAGGGCATCACCATAACGGGCGTGTGTGCAATCTATGAAATCTTCGTCGCTCAAAAGGTACGTAAAGCTTTAACTGAAGGTTACATATTTTTGATCCACTGTTTAAATCAGTCGTTTTCAACCATTTGTAGCTTTTCTCTACATGTAAGACTTCATGCCCCACTAACAAGTTAATGTGTGGGGGAAGAACTTTATATATTTATTTAGTGAAATATGTGCATGGCCTTCGCAGTGGCCTAAGCAACTTAAACCAACTATCTTAACACTATGTGCTGCTTAACTTAACTTTATGCAGGACACCATAAAACAAAACAAAACTCTAGTACTGACCGGACAAATGACAAGTACAGTGACTTAAGGCAATGAATATCTTTTATAGTTTTAGACTGGCGATTAACAAACATGTTGTGCGCTTTACTACGTTTTACTAATAGAACGTAGCAATCCATAATATTTAGCGAAATTTTGATCATAAATCACCCCCCACAAAAATCCTCCCAAAATTCTCCTTTGGTGGGATAATTCCCCAACGGTTGAAAACCGCTTATTTAAACGGTGCAATTTTCTACCACATGGTAATTTCTAGCATCTTTGTCAAAGTAAACAAAACTGGTATGGGTTTACAATGGCTTGGGTATATGGGTTTAAAAACATAAGAAAATGTCGTACGGCTCAAAGTAGCTTGAAGCATGCAAATATTCTATTATTTAGATTATTAGTTTATTATTATTTTAAATATTTCGATCAAAAAGGAAGAAACAGATACATATTTCGTTTCCTTTAAAAAAAAAAACAAATTCCTTCCATCACAATCATTTACATTGATTTACATGTCTGATGAATCAAGAATAGTGGAACAATTCCAACAATTTGGGTCAATTTACAATTCCAACAATTTGGGTCAATTTACCCGCGTACACTAAGTTTGGTTAAACAAATACGAAATGAACATATTTTGGTATAAAAACAGGTACATCTGTACCGTAGAAAAAGGCATTCAAACATTTTCATTTTCCATTCCTTAAGATTTTTGCTAAAAGGCATCGTTGGTAGTAAACCGCGCAATTATTCTTCGGTTATGTAGTCCCTTCTTATTTAGAGATACAACTCACTACATTTGTATCATGATTACACAATTACAGCTTCGGCAAAAACATAAATAACTAATTTTTATTGTTTTTTTTACAAAATGTCATTTTGTAAGGGTGGAAAAAATGAAATGTAAAAAATAAAAAAAAAACTAAAAAATACTTTTTCTAATGCTATGCTGTCAAAACCAAACTAGCGAGAAACAGATATATGTCAGTTAGAATATTAGATAGATGAGTTCGGAACATTTCCGTTATCTTAATGCATTTAGCATAAATCTCATCAAGGTTTAATTACGCTGTATTTCATATTTACTATGTTAAAATCGCAGTATTATTCACTTGCTGAGCTTACTTCACTCACAGTTGAAAGCTGCAGATACTCCTGACCTGTGTAAGCGATATTGCGTGTGGAAACAGCTCGCGATTCACTTGCAATCAGGATTTAAAAGCATTTTCAGCCGAGAATGTATCCACTTTGAAATCTTTGGCAAAAACGAAGTGCATTAGCGTACGCCGTATTGGCAGGGGAGTGATAAAAGCACTAGCTTTCCAACGAGATCAACCGGCTGGCCTTATCCGCTGCACCTTCACACAGGTTTATGCTGCAAGCGTGGAGAGTTGTTTGGTGTCGGTACAGCTGTGCAAATCTCTGGTTGGATTATTTTTCGCTACCGTCAAGTGCATCCTTTCATCAGGTTTGTTACCGTTCAGTAGGGTCCTTCTCTTTCCGCCCAGGAGACTCAGTTTGTAGAACTGAACATCGAAGAACAGACGAAACGGGGGAAGGAACCGGTCGGGCAAACATTATGTTGTTGCCACGGATGAACATCATGCGGCATCATTTGTAGTGCGCGTAATGGGAAACACCGAATAGCGTGTCCTACTTCGCTCGACAGTGGCGAAGGGTCGTCGAAAGACCACAAGGATGCATAGATGCCTTCCCAGTGACTCGATGCGATTGCAGATGCCCTGTGGACCAGATATGCAGCTTTTCTTTCTTTTTTTCTTTATTTTTTTTGGCAGGATTCATTTCACACTATCCACAATATTGGCTTCGGGTAAAGGGTTCTGTTTTGATGCGAATGTGTATCTCTGTCGTTCGTATAACATGAAAGGATGTTTTTGTACGTCACAACGGCTGGCAGAAATTTGTTCTCGTTGAAAAAAATCAGTTCACTTATTGCCCTTGTGATATGATGGCAACCATCCTGGTTGACCTGGATTGTTGCAGGCAAAATTTTGTGAATGCACCCATCAATAATATTTTTGTTTGCTTTGCGCTGTTCAAAATGCATTCCATTTTCAATATATTTTGAAATAGTGCTTTGCAAACCTTACCTGGCATTAGATATGATTGGGTCAACAGTTTAAACCCGTTTGATGAGCACGCTTCGGGCAATAATTCAAATAGTGTCCCCCTCATGTGTCAAACGACCAAACGTGTTCAATCAAATTTAAATTCAAATTGAGTATGGCTGAATTCCTATAATGCAAACAAATGTATTGATTATACATTTGTAGTTTGCCTGATTAAGCAGTATTACCGCGTTGAAAGGTGGTGGTTTTGTTTAAAAATCATAAAATGTGTAAGACAATACAATTGGGTAAGACTAATTCAATTACTATCATAATAAAAATGCTAGTTTTGTATATCTGTATTATATTATCTTTATGTATTCTCTTTAATTTTGTATTTGTCTTAAGCAACGATACATAGAATGTTATCGACCGTCGGTTACTAAAAAATCAGATAACTATTTGGCAAACATAGTAGCTTTGGAGATAAAAATCGTGAACAAGTTTAAAAATTCACGCAATAAAGTAAAAAAAAATACTTTTTTTTAAATCACCAAGTTCACAAGACGGTTGTAATTTTTTTTTCCCAGATCCAACACACATACACGCAGGTAAATCAATCTCAATAAAACTCTACTCAACATGCTCGATAATGGCTGTCAATGCCTATGTAGTTAGCATTCCATTAAATCCAATGTCACAAAGTCATGCCAAATGCTGGGTCATATCTGTCATGCACCAAAAGACACGTAAAGTTCATTATTTCAGTCTTTCCAGCTGACCCAAGAGGGAAAGCGCTTCGAGATAATCATTCAAAGACCAGTGAAACCAGCAAGGGAGTTCAGCAGCTCTCAATACAAATCATGTTTGCTTTACCATTCTGAACACGATCAAATAAATGGATGCATTTTTCTGTGTCAAACCCCACTCGTCAGCTCGGTCGACCGGTAAGTGTTGCCAGAAATGAATGCTGACTGGTATTAAAATTCCACGTACATCTTCCGCATGACAAGCGAGCAGTGCCTCTAGGGCCGCAACAGCTCGAACGCAGCAAAGCTACTCGATCGTAATGAAATATCGATGTATTCATAATTCAATTCATCTTCTGTGTTTTACGAAACGCAACGACACAGGGCGGAACAACGACTAGAACGACACTCAAGCTTTATTGGCTTAATGTGGGAAGCAAAAAGGAATCCTGTCACAAAAGATCTTCAATCGCATCAGAACATATCCTCTTGCGAGCAACATCTCTTTGCCGGCGAGTCCGTTGTTAGTCACAAACCGGTGCTCTCTTGCCTGCGAGGTAAGAAGAAGCTCTTCCGAATGCAAAAAGGACACCGGTTCTGATTTATTCCATCCGTGGCTGTACGTTTGCACAATGTGCTCTGACATTTGCTTAATCTACGATGGTAACGCAGGCTATTCGGTCATTGGATTTGGTAGGATCGAAAATTAAATGAAGATGAGCAATGAAGTCCGGGACATACAGTATCCCCTCGGAGTGAGCGATTCCTATTGTTCTTCGGGTTGATGAATCACTGCTCAACTCAAGCACGAGCTGCAGTGAAATAAGACACAAAAGCATTCGATCCACAACCGTCCTCATAATGCTGCAAAGACGTTGACGAGAAGAAACCTCAACAAGACTTATCACTATCATTCCCACTAGTTTCTTGTAGCTTTTTTTATACGTCCCATGCATACCCTGGGGTCATTCAGCAGAGGAAGTTTTGGGTTGTATTTCAAATTTTTCTCCCTCTTGCTGTTCGTTTCATCCGACCGTCTCTTGCCGATGCATCCTTCAGGTAGCTGCATCCAGCCAGGACGGAAGTGTTAGTCAACTGTCAACACGGGTCGACAGGACGTGACGACACGGACACCAAAAAAGCTGACGGCATGTGCAAAGTTCTTCCATCATTTCGATACTTTTTACGCCATGGCGTGTGGGAGGAGTGAAGTAGAACGGAGCCAGTACCATGCATCTCGTCACGCTCCAGGGCAGGTGAAACCGGGTTTCATCGTCTTGTCAGGCGAGCTCTCAGCTCAGACGATTGTTGCAAGTTGTTTCCTTTTTTACTCCGGAATTGTAAAGCTTCTGTAAAGGAAGAAATATGTCTGACATGATGGGATGTTTTTCCCTCCTCTCCGTTGCTTCATTCTGCTCTCTGCATTCACTACTTCTCAACTATAGCAATACAACATTACTGGCATCCGCTGCCGAGTGAAGGAAGCGGAAACAAACACATAACAATGCTCCAGACAGGTCAAACCACTTGACGAGTGCGAGTTAACAAGCAGCGGTGAACATTTATTTTTTAATCTTGCCAGAATTATCAAGCTGGACTATAATAGTTAAAGGATAGGACTAAAACTTTTTTGTTCTAACATTAATCACAGAGTGTGGAAGAAAAATATTTTGGAAATAGTAAAGTATTACTAAAAAAGAATTGTTACTTTTTAAAATATGTCCTGATTACTCAGTTATTTTCGTAATGTATTTTTGTTAAATCATTAGTGTTTTTTGTGAACGCGTCTTTGCGTAAGGTTGTACCAGATGTGCTGCCTAACTTTGCTTTTGTGTTATGTTGCATTGGTCCAATGACCAAATTCACGCGATCGTGGTCAAAGGAATGACATAACGCAATTTTTTCTCCTAAGCCTTAGAAAGAAGATGAGTTAAGTCTTTGAATGTCAGTCATGCAGACTCAAGGGAAGGAAGGTTTCTTCTCTTTGTTGTGAATTTGTTTCACAACTACGAATTTATGTGAAAGTTTACTTTACCTTCATCTTTTAGAATTATGGAAACATGAGTGCATTGTATTTGTTGCTTGTATTTGTTTATCTTTTTTTTTTTTACTGAAAGTATATCCGGTGCATTACTTTTAGTCTCTTTGCGAACCCAAGTAAACAATTTTTAAAAGCATTAAAATAAAATAAATCTTTAGCTACCACCATATGACGCTCAACTGA